>CM065052.1:205464203-205641703 GCA_032883995.1 Coronaproctus castanopsis
TTCACCTCTCGAACGTATATGTCAAAATCTATTTTATTGTGAAACCGTCGAACAAATATCACCCCGTAACAGAGTGCCGTATTTTCAGACTGGTTCTGAAAAACAGTTTTTTTTTCCTACGGCAATTTCGATTCCTATAAGCCGGATACATTTTAAGTTCGCAGCGTTTTCTAACTAGACGCTGTTCCACGCGACAGCTTCTAGTCGATATGCACGCCAAGGTAGGTTGTAACTTCACTTTGCAATAGAGGTAGACGTTAAGTAATGCGATTTGATTACAAAAATCAATTGAAAATTAGTTAAATCACTAATATTTATTTTCTTAAAGAAAACACAAAGCTTTTCGGCATTTACGCCATTATCAAGTGAAACATTTTAAAACATCATAATTTTAACAATATAAATTAAATATAATTACTTAAAAATATGCGATGGTGATTGTGAAAATATGCTCCAAAAATTCTGTTCTGTCTATTTTTTGATTTGTTTAAATTTAATATCGATGATATATTTGTTTATTAATTTTGTTTTTTTATATTAATTTTTTCTTCAATACTATTTTCCGGATTCTGTAAAAGTTGTGTGCTGGTGGAATTTGAAATTTTTCATTAACTGTTGCGATGTATGATGTCCAAAAGTAAAATATAAAATATAAAAATATACGAACGCAAAAATTTTTTAAAAAACACAATTTTACAAGTAAAATGAAAATAAATATTAAAAATCTGTTAATGACCGTGGTGAACAACACAATCAACTAAGATTTGATTACAGTTAACGCTACCGTATAGATGAATTTGCGTTGTTTACTTTCACTTTTTACACATCAATCCGAGTATGCATACGTTACATATTTTTAATAGAGCAACGCAAAGTTCTGAACTTTAGAGCGTATTTGCTCAATATCTTTGTTAGTGATATCTTATGTAAGTTATATCCGAATTAAAAATTAGATATAAGAGCGATACTAAGGCGCTTTCTCGCGGCGCTCGAGAATTTTTTTTTTGTAAATTAATATTCTCCTTCGAATGTAGCAACTTGTATGAGTTTAGCGGAGTATAATATTTAATCCGGAATATTCTGCTTAACTTGTATCTCAAGCCGGCCTACCATACTATATTCGAAGGCTTTTGCTAAAATACGACCGGCATTAGAAATTTGTTCGTTCTATTTTTCATACTACCCGATGAACTTGTTCGCGATTTCGTCGTGTATTTGGCCGAGGTCGAACCGATGGGAAGGAATTTTTTGATTCGTTTTCTTTTGAAATATACAATTGTTTCCTCATAAGAGAGCGAATTACATTTAATGATAACGAATGCTGTTGGATGTAATTTTAATTTCTTAATTATCCGTTAGTAATTTAAAATGAGGCAACACGAAAGTGAAACAAGAACATGATGACGCGAACGATATTAGGAGTTTTAAGGATATTCTTCTTATTATTCTAATGGAATCTCCTTGATAGGAAGTTAGCCTACATCGTGATCTAGTATTTTCTCTATTCCTAGCATCCTTTATTATAACTTCATTATCTTCGAAACCGGCGGTTACCACGTTTCTAATCGTTTCCTTCCCGTCGGCGCTTTTCCTTCGATCTTAAAAGCCAGCAGGTACCATTCCCCCCCCCCGATCTTACGATTTCCGTTTCCGAGCAAGGATGTCTTGAACTATTATCGGTGATTTGAGGCCACATCTTTCCGATACATATTTTATCCGTTTCTTATTCTGTCCATGCTATAATATCCTTCTCAGGATTCGTATTTCAACGGTTTTTAGCCGTTTTACGTTATCTGCGCTCATTGTCCATGTTTTTCGATATAGACGTAACATAGCGCAGGATCGGGCGAAGTTTTTTATTTAATGTTTAATTTCCTATTCTTGAATACGTAAAAGAGATTTTCAAACGCTTCTGTGATCACGATGATTCTTGTTTTAATTTTGCATCGCATCTCTTCCATCGTTATCAATAGATAACGAACCGATCTACGATTTCTAAAACTTTGTCTGCGATTTTCCAGACTGCAGTTTTATTACCGGATCTCGTGAACTCGTTTGTAATCATATCCAATTTTTCACCGGGTTTATTTAATTTAACCCGCATTTACTTCACGGATCCTGTTAATAGAACTTTATCGTCGGCATAGCTGATGCAACAGATTACGTTGCCGTTTAATAAACCCTAGCTGATCTATATTGGCGTTCTTCATTATTACTTCTACATATATATATTAAACAGTCTATAGGATAAAATACATCCTTGGGCGAAATTTGCCGTCTATCTTACCAATTTGCAGTTTGCTGTTCCCGATATAATGTCTTTTAGGACATTACGACGGATCTCGATATCGTCTAGTGAAATGATTATTATTATACAACCGAACGTAACGAAGGGAACAAAAATAATTTTTAAAGTGCGATTAATATCACGCATAGACGACAAAACAAAAAACCACGAAAAAAAAACAGAAAAAAAAACAGAAAAAAAAAACAGAAAAAAAAAACGATTAGCCTTTACAATACGTAAGGCGACGATCCAGCGCCATCTGCGACCGGCTATTGTTCGTTAATATTCTGCTGAAACGTACGTTACTAACGGTCAGTTAATAGCTGTTAATCGAAATATTAAAGTTAAATCGCGGACCGAAATAGGAGAAGAGAAAAAAGCCCCGACATTTGGAAAATTTTCAGTAGACAATATAACGAGCCATATAGAGTAGTAAAAAAAAAAAAAACATTATCCAGATACCGGCTACTATTTCGCGTATTCTAGATATAGAGCACTTTTCGGCAATAAATGTATAGGCGTTTATAAATTGAATAAGCTGACAAGATTATACTTTTTTAATCGGTGAAAACTTTTTAGTCGTGACCTTAAAAATTCTACAACGAATTAAAATCGGTGCTATTACTCGGAAAAGGTATTTATATAATACACGCAATATGTATACATGCGTTATAGTATACATATGTATCTGCACATATATGTAAATGTACTTCATATTCTTTCAGATCGGTGCACCAAACTAGCATAACAGTATGACCGACAGACGCGAAGGTTTACATTAAATGCGATTAGTTCAATAAATAATCGCGGTCCAAAAGCGGTTACTAAGTACGGCAATGAAGCATGAACAGGCGGATAGACAATTTGAACAGCATTGCCGTAAAATCCGACGACCCTCAAAGGTTTTGTAGCTGTTCAGCTGATTTCATTGCTGAAATAACGTCATTTCAACAGGCATCAATTGTGTCATTACTGAACTCAAGCTATTATACTTATTGAGGATGAAGCGTAGACGGATAGACAACTTGAACAGCATCCTATTACCGTAAAATCCGACGACTCTCAAAGTTTTTGTCGCGCTTGAGCTGATTTTATTGCTGAAATAACGTCATTTCAACGGGCATCAATTGTGTCATGGACTCAGGCTATTATATACTTATTTTAAGATTGGATGACAGATATTCGCAAGCCGCGATTACATATTCGCTTAAATGCGAAACTTCGTTGCGAAAACAGCTAGTGATAACTTTCCCGCGAATAACTACTATTTTTAAAATACGAAGCCTATCGTTCACACCATCGGGTGCCACAGAACCGGGACAATGAAATCGACGACTGCCGTGGACGAATTGAGGATCATATTTACCGAAGAAATTATTCGACAAGTTTATCGATCAGTTTACGATAGTTAATTCGGAATATCTAATTAAATAAATCCGAGAAGCAACGAATAGTTAAAAACATAGAAAAGTATTAATTGTTTGAATACACACGTTGGAAGGAAAAATTTAACACCCGTTTTAAACAATTCAATAGTAGTACGCTTTTCGATTATGTACATCACCTCACTGTTATACACATATAGAAATCGATATAAATCGAGACGAATTATACGCTGATTAAATAGTTTTATAAAAAAAATGTAAGCCGCTTTAAAAAAAAAAAATGAAATATAAAATAAACTTCTATCGGAACTTGTAGTGTATTTTTTTTTCAGATGTACTCAAGAAACAACCAAAAGCCATGGCTAAAAACCGTAATGACCTTATAACTGGTTTTCTGTTATGTTGAGTCTTTCATCATCATTGTACACCCTAACAAATATAAATATAAAAATAAAATAAAGATAAATATATACATATATATATATATATATATACAATAATTTTCTGATAATTATAATAACGTGTGAAATATTTAAAACGAAATAACATAATAGCGGAAATTATCTATAAAATTACATAAATATCATTATAACAATCCAGAAACCCAAATACTTTCATAGTCCATCACCTTTCGCAGTTAAATTTAGAATTTTTTTTGTTTAATGCATCATTAATAAGTTGAACAAAATCTTCCCATTTATTAATATCCATTTTGTTGGTAATTCTTTCATTATATTTTCCACTACTTTATATTGATCACGTGTATCCAAGTCTGATATTTTAAATCTGTTTAGATCTCCATGTTGAGTCAATGCTAGGTGTTATAAAGTAGTTTAAATATGTTTTCTTGTTTTTATTATATCGATTTATATTAGGTATTATTTTGTATGTCTTCCATTTTCTGCGTTGTCCCATCTGTCCTGCCTCTTCTTGCATATTTCCAATCTAAATGTTTTTTTTTTACAACTTTCCAAACTTTCTTCATTCTTAAAAGTCTAGAATGGAAAAACAAAAAATATCGTTATGTCTATAACGTAATTCTAAATCGAACTTTATCACTCTAAGCGTCGATGTTACAAGTTTTCTTACGCGAACTTTGATTTACGTTTTGTTATTATAGATAACACGAAATTACTGCAACGTATTAATAATTGCGAGTAATAAAAGAAGTCGAGTAATTGAAGTTTTTTGGTTGTGTAATACGACACCTGAAACGATACAATTTAATAATGCAGGAAAAAATTACACAGGATTCCCTGCAGGGAAGGATAAAAAGACAAAGTCGTTATAGAATCTGTCGGATTTGTACAATTTATTACCGTATAGTTTTGTTCGGAGCAGCTTTAGGCCGATGTAGGACTGCCAGTTCGATAAACGGAAATATATATATAAAGAATGAATCGTTTATCGAAACAATTAATTAAGAGACTTTGTTCGGGTATTAGGTATTTCCTAATTTTTCTGTTTATTGGTGAATCGCCGCCGCGCTAACTACATTTAAAACGGTCATCGAAGCTAACGAACGAGCAAAAAGTATTTACTTAGTCGAACGGTTTTACATAGATATCCCTATAAGGGGTATCGCTTAAACAGGAGCTTATAGTAACGACCTTCGTGTAGTTTCGGCGAATAGCAATTTAATTAGTCGAGGTACTAGACGAACGACCGAGCGAAACAAAAAACAGAAATGCCGGACATACTTTACGAAATACCTGTAGCCGGATTTCCCACGCATAATTATGTGTACCCGTTTTCCTTACCCATTTTGGAAAATATTCGCCGTCTTATAAGTTTGTTTAAGAGCACTCGCGTACTATCGGATACCATAATCTAAGTAGAAATAACGGAGAAAAGAGAGTCCTCCAGTATTTCAGCGGTTGAGTTATAGACAAGATTAATGAAAGGAGACCACTCGAAAGTTTGCGTTCCCTTCTAAAACGTCCTATTCAGCCGGTTTTGGGCTGATTTCCGCCGTCTGTTCTTGTTTAAAATATTTCAAAACTAAACCCTACGCTACACCTTCCTGTTTGTAAACATCTTCGTTTTTCGTCTCTTCCATTTATTTTTTCTACATTATACGTCTACTCGTTTTATTTTTTATTTATTTTTTTTTTTAATTTGTTCAGTTTCGTATTTGGACTTGTCCGGACGAGTAAATTTTTTTTTTACTTTTAGATTTCAAAATTATATTTCGTTAATTATAAAACGAGCGACTCTTATTAAAACGAATCAACACGCGCAATTAAACTGACCTATATCTATATATATATATAGATATATAGATATATAGATATATAGATATATAGATATATATATATATATATAGATATATATATATATATATCTATATATATATATATATATATATATATATATATATATATATATATATATATATATATATATATATATAGATATATATATAGATATATATTAATTTTTTATAATGTGGAATGTAGTGATTTTTTTATAAAAAATCAATTGAAAAATTAGTTGAATCACTAACATTTATTTTCTTGTGAAAAACACAAAGCTTTTCGGCATTTACGCCATTATCAAGTGATAACAATAATTTTTTTAAATAAATAATAATTTTCATAAGTATAAATTACAAATAATTACTTAAAAAAATATCTGTAGGTGACGGTGAAACTATATTCCATAAAATATTATTCTTCTTGTCTGTTCTGTTATTGATTTATTTTTTAGAATGTTGAAATTGAATATATTAACATCGATATTTTTGGTTTTTTTGTTTTTTTCATTTTTTTATTTAGTTTTTGCGATATTGTCATTTACTGTCGCAATGTATGATATCCAAAAGTAAAATATAAAATATAGAAATATACAAACACAAAAATTAAAAAAAAAAACACACAATTTTACAAAAGTAAGTATTTAAAAAATCTGATAATCGAAAAGATATATATATATATATATATATATATATATATATATATATATATATAGTTACAAGGATGTGTTACAACATTACAACGACCGTCTGTAATAATGATGAAATTCGGAAACAAAACTAATTTTAGCCCTTTTTGTATATATCTGGAAAATTTGTTGCATAAGATGACCATAGGGGAGTATATACGGATGAATTAACCATTTCTAGTTTAAGAAGTGGTGCTGTTCGGACACAATTCGATATTTGGGCGTTGTTCTGAATTAACGGCCGAACTTCTCACGCAGTTTAAACTCTTCAATTATTGAAACTAACAAAACAATATGCACTATTTATCGGCTGTTTAATCGCGAATCACATTTAAGCATTCAAAATAAGTTGACCTGGTACAAAGCGTTGATTCGTCCCGTCCTATCATACTTCCAGTTCACATTCCTTAACTCTTTTAGTCAGTAATCAATTTCAGACGTTATAAATGTTTCTCTATATGTGTATATTATATATATATATATATATATATATATATATATATATATATAAAGTATGAAAATTACTGAATATTTCGATAGGTACTCGTTTTAATAGATTCTGGATAATTTTTTGTTAATACGTTGTTTTAAGTATTTTTATAATTGAAATATAGTGTCGTACGATATTCTGCGTGATTAAAATCGCATTTTCCACACAGCGTAGTTAATTCAGGGGGGGGAGGGGACTATTTATTTCACACGGTGGATAAAACGAGGTTCGTCAACTGCGAAGCTAAACGTTACGACCGCTGTAAACGCGATCAAACTGGATTATTTTCGAGATTTAAATTCGAACGTTAATAGAAACGATACCCACTCTAATCTTACATTTACGACGTTGCAAGAGGAATTATTCTCGCATTAAAATGATACAGGGAATACTTTTAAGTAGGAAATAATAAATATATATTATATATATATATATATTTATATGTGTGTGTGTATATTATATGTAGTTTTATATATGTGCATTTGTGCGAGTTTGCGAGAAATAAAAATATCCAAAGCAAAAAGAACAAACGATCTGTTTCGTATAACGATAGACACGTTATTTTTATGCCTAGCGAAAATCTAAAAACAGAAGCTAAAGAAAATTTTCAAAATCGACGTAAAATTTTACGATTGCAATTTTTATTATTATCGTATAAACCCTTAGTAGTATTGCTAGTAATAATAATAATAGTAATAATAGTAATCATAATAATAATAATACAAGCAGCAGTTGTGACAGTAGTAGTATAAGCATTAGTTTTAGTAATAGTGGTCGTAATGGGTAACAATATTTTATTATTATTATTATTATTATATTTTAGCTACTACTCTTGGTATTAGTAGTAGTAATACAAGTTTTAGTAATATTAGTGGTAGTAGTAACATTCTTGTACAAGTATTAGTATTCGTATTTTGTTATTTTTATTAGTATTAGTTTTAGAGCGAAAAATAAAAGAGAATAAAATATAAAATAAAATTTTACAGCTAGTCTCGCGGTGGAGGGCGTCTATATTATTCGGATACTTTCCGTCAATTTTCTTTATGGACTACGGACCGTTAACCTTATTTCCGGATAAACTTTTACAGCTGAATACTAGGTCGATTATCGATACGCGGTTATGAATTTAATACTTTATCATTTTTTTATTTTTGAAGTGAAACTTCTATTGACGCGTTATATATAGGGAGTTAACCCGCAAAACGAGCAAGCAGAAACAACGGACGAATATATATATATATATATATATATATATATATATATATATATATATATACATATACATATATATATATACATATACATATATACGTTATATAGTGGCACGAGGGGTTACTTCTAAAAATAAAACGCTCTTTGCCACATGCATATTACATGCTATTGGCCTCATATCTAACAGATAGATTCTTTCGGATTAAACTCGACGGCGATGTATCTGGATTTTATCCTGCTGAGGCTGGCGTTCTACAGGGCTCTGTTTTCGGTCCAATTCTATTTCTTTTGTATACACATGACCTCCCAGTTAAAACCAACATTGAGGTTGCAGCATTCGCTGATGACACAGCATTGTTTGCAAGCGACAACGATCCGATAGCGGCGTCGGAAAAATTACAGGCCGGTTTAAATCACCTAAAAAAATGGGCACGACAGTGGAGAATTAAGGTCAACCCATTGAAGTCAGTACATGTCACGTTCACAAATAGACGCGATACATGCCCACCCGTTTATCTTGATGGTCTTATTCCACAGGAAAGTAAAGCTCGGTATTTGGGGATGTGGCTTGATCGACGAATGACGTGGAAAACACACATTCAGATGAAGGTTAAAGAAATAAACATAAAACTGAGAAAGATGTACTGGCTCCTGGGCAGACATTCCGAGTTACCTCTCAAATCGAAATTATTGCTGTATAACGCAGTTATCAGACCGGTGTGGACCTACGGTATATCCCTTTGGGGTACAGCATCGGTGTCTAATATTAACACGATGCAACGATGTCAGTCAGAAATATTAAGAACTCTAACAAATGCGCCATGGTACATGCGTAATGACAACCTGCATCGCGACCTAGGTGTACCGTATATGCGAGAGGTAATCCAAACATATAGTGAACATTACTTGCACAGATTAGAATACCACCCGAACCGACTGGCAGTTGACTTACTAGATAGTGGTAACGATGTTCATAGACTTAATCGATACACCCCCTTAGGCCTTCCACATCGGTTTGATTGATTGGCGAGGTAGCTCGGAGTATCATTGGTGAATGATATCTCCAATCCTGTCACGAGCCATATAGATAAATTGCTTATTGGCTATGTAAACCAGATTGTAATTTTTATACAATTAAAAAAAAAATATATATATATACACACACAGATATATACGTTTTGTAGAGTTCAGTGCATCGACTTATATACACATGTAGACTTTTTCTTATATATATTCTCCTTCTTCTATATTGCAATCCGATTCTGGATGTCGAGACCAAATGTCTCCACCGCCATCGATGCTCTATCTCTCGCATCAATACTGACGCATGTTGACCAGTTAGTTACGTTATTTGATCTAGATATAGATTTACCGGTCTGCCTTGTTTTCTTCGGCCGCTTACTTTACCTTGAATAATTTGTTTTTCCATCTTATTGGCCCGAATTATATGGCCGAAAAATTATAACGATTTTCTACGTACTGTAGGTAGAGCAGCCGCTCGCTTCCCTCCGCATACAGTTCTTCTGGAACAGACTTGTTAATTCTACGTGCAGTCCATGGTATTCGCGATATTTTTCAATAGCATTTCATTTCGAAGGGTTCCAGTTTCCTTGTCGATACCAAATGTTCATATATATATATATATCATCATCATTAGTCGCATCAGTTCTTTGACTGGTAGCGCTGCAGTCTCCTTGTCATTCGCCTCTATCTGATAATGTAAATTTTTTGAATCGCGATAGGTATCCACTCCTACACTATCCATTATTTGTCCGATGTAGCATTTCTTTGGTCGGCCTCTTCTTCTTCTACATTCTATCATGCCTTCCAATATTCGTAGGACCAATCCACCATATCTTATCACATGAACTATCCATCTAGTTCTTCTCGTGCGTAGGTGGTTATAAAATTCTTATCTTCCTTTCACTTTTTCCATAACGTTCTTGTTTGATATTTTTTCAGTCCATTTGATCTTCATCGTGCGTTTCCAACACCATATTTCAAATGTTTTTTTAATATCGACCTTCTTGAGTATCCATGTTTTGCTTCCATAAAATGCGACACTCCGTATATATGTTTTTATTAGTCCTTTCCTCAGTTCTATTCCCATATTACTGCTGAATATCATTTTTCAATCATTTTTGTTTCGCTATATTTAATCTGTTTTTTTATATCTTCTGTATCATTTCCGTCTTGCGACACAATACTTCCCAGATATTTGTATTTGGATACCTGTTCCGGTTGATCACCGTGTAATTTGATATCGATATTTCTATCCTGCCTAGCGCTAGTTACCGTTATTTTGGTTTTATCTTTATTATTTTCTTTAGTTCATCGTTTAATATTTTCAATCGGTTTTCTAAGCTTTTCACGCTTTCAGCTACATTTGCAATGTCATCTGCGAATCGAACGCAACATATATTGTCTTCATTAACAGTAAGACCTTTAGCGTTTCGTATGGTCTCTTCTACGTATAGATTAAAAACAACAAAGGTCGAAGCTGACAGGCCTGCCGTACTGCTTTTCGAATTCTAGTCTTTCTTTATCATTTATTTTCAGTATCTCTTCTTGTTTGATATACATCTCGTATATTATTTTATATATATAATATACGCGTAAAAATTAAAAATCTAAACGTGTTTAAATTTCAACGCTTCCCTGCGCTCCGAGGCACAAATGTTTTTTTTCCCTATTACGTTCGATAAATTTATTTTACCTAGAAATTTCGCATTCACACTTTAAAATGGAATAGGCTTTAGCGCGAACATCATTTCGCCTAGCCGGGGCTGAGTCGATTAATAAATCGTTTTGCCGAGAAAATTCCTTGGAAAACTTTTTTTTCTTGTTTTTTTTTACAAAAAAAAGTAAACGATATCGATACCAATGTGCCACTTCAGTCTTCGTTCGATCTTTATAATATGATAACTAATCATTCAATACGACAATATTCCAAAATACGTTCTTACGGGTATTCGAAAAAGCGCCCTGGTTTGTGTCAAACGCAATACATCACTAGCTAGGAATTCAAACAGCGGCAGAAGTGATCAAGAGTCGCTGCTGACGCGGACTACAACATCGTACCAACGAGATAGCAACAGCATTGATCACAACGGATATCGGCATTTTGACACAACAGTAGAGTAGCTGTTGAGGCGGATTGGTGCTGACTGGTGATTCTCTCGCGACATATTTAAACCGCTATTATCTCTAAAGTAGTGTAAAAGACGTACTTTACCAGGTTGGTTCAATCATATTTCACTCGTGAATATTCTACATAAGCTTCCAAAAGAACGTATCTAAAGACCGTTGGTTTAAGTGCAGAGATGATTTTAATAAATATCGATACGACTGTATACCGTTTTGAGAAATTGACGATCACCTGAAATGGAATTTGCGAATTATGTTATGCGTGAAATAATATTAAACGTAAGACCTTACGAGTGGAAGGAATTTAGACTCGCTTTCCCGTTTAACGTTCGGGCTATAAATCAACATCGTACGATTACGGTACTAGGTGGAATACGCTACCAATATAGCTGCATGCAAACCCGACTTCATCCGCCGCTTTTAGCGCATATTTTCAAGCTATAATCGACTTAGAGTTGAAATTGTAAAACAAAATAAAAATAGGTTAAAATTTTTCTCGTTCTTATAAATTCGTATAAATTCGATATTTAACCGATGCATTTCTTATAGAATTCTGTATATGTATTTACGATTGTATTTCCCGAGCAAATTTCTTCGCTTTATCAATCTTCTCGGTCGCGACGATATTCGCTATTACACGAAATTTTGATGCTTGCAAAATATTTTCCGGTTGACACGTTGATTCAATTTTTAAAACTGAATCATCTACTGTATTCCATAATAAACAAATCGATATAGAATTTATAATTTTTGTGTCAAAATTTGATAACGCGCGTTTGAAAGGTCGAAAATCAGCCCATTGTACCTCATTTTCGCGTACAAAATGGACTAGTATTCAAAGGGGCGTAATAATACGCAGAGGCTCTCGCGCTTACGATACGGAGCAGAACCGCCTTGTCCGGTGATAATTAAAATACGTTTAAAAAGCGAATTTCGAACCTAGACCAGCACCGCATTAAAAATGTCATCATCGTCATCATCATCATCATTCGTTGTCGAACGTCGTGATTATCCATCGTACGATTTTATCTTTACGTTAGAAATCAGTTAGCATTCAAGGCACTATTTATATGCGACGCAGATGCACGTGCATATGACACTATACGGAGTGGGGTGCGGCACTGTCTTCTACGTGATAATTAAGAATTAAATAATGATGGAAACTTTCTACGTCGCGTGTTGGTTTCGAATCCCCGACCGTTCTCAGTTGACAGTCGAACACTGTAGCAACTACGCCGCCACGATATGGAACTTAGGTAATTATATTGTAATTTGTTAATAATTAATTATCTTACAAAAATGGACTGAGCACACACTAGCCTTAAATCTTAATTGATTAATTTTATAATTGTTAATTGCGTTATTTTTAAAAAAGATGACTCTAAAGCGATGATTTTTTTTTTTTTTTTTTTTTTTTTTTTGTAGTCGCTGAAGTTTCTTTAGGTTAGTAGGGCTGATCGAAAATTGGAGCAGCGTATAATAACGTAGGTAATATTACTAAAACTTTCGTGGTTGTTTTCCATCCGTCTAGAATTAGGATTACAGAAGAATTGACTAATGCAGTAATATCACGTGATGTATCAGCTGACGGTAGGACCAATCACAGCCCTGGAAATATAAAGTTCCGATTAAGAAGTGCCTATAAAAGGAAATAATTCAAAGGTCTGTGGTTTAGTTCGTTTCTGATGATGAGTAGTGTAAGTCCGAAACGTTAAATTTTTGGAATATTCTTCTTCTCTACATATTCTCCGTTCGAAGTTTGGCAATCATCTCAGCTATTGTTGGCTTGTATATTGCAGCCTCTTGTAAGTCTTCTTTTGAGCATGCATACCATTTCCGCAAGTCAGCTAGCCACGACGTTCTTCTCGGTCTACTTCTGCCTTCTATTTGACTATTTAGAACAAGCTGAAGTAGGTGGTATTTTTCCTGGATATGTGACCGAAGTATCGGAGTTTCGTAGAGTGGATCGTGTGCAACAGTTCTGTTTTCTTGGACTTTCGACGCAGGACACTTTGGCGTTTGTGACATGATCTCGGACGATATCTTCAACATGCGACGGTACGCATGTGGTCTATCAACCATTTCGTTTTATCGGTGTTTATCTGAAGGTCGTATAACTTCTATTACTTTGTCTAACATACTTTGAAGTTGATCGATGTTGTCAGAAATTAAAACCGTATCATCAGCATACCGAATGTTTGATATCTTTATTTGAATTCCATCTTTCTCATTGATTGTTTCCTTAAAAATCGCTTTCGACCATATGTTGAATAACAGCGGATTACTGTTCTATATCCCGTAAATTCATTCGATAATGTTGACGTTGATTTTTTTTATGAAAAATTGTAAATCTTACGCAGAGTTTTATAACCACATCCATTTGTATACGCTTCATAAAGATTAATGCGAATCATGTTATCGATTTTAATAATGCGGTGAATAAGAAGATGAAGAAAATATTTGTTGATTCGCGTAAATTAACCGATAATACAAAGAACAAAAATTACCCATCATACCGGTATCTTCTTTTTTTTAATTATTATTATTTTTTTGTTGGTGGTGGGGCTTCCAGAGCAGTTTACCGATTAAACACTTTATAACATAGAAAATTATCTTAATTTTGACTATAAAAGTATGTTAACAATAAACCTATATAAACAGTGTACAGAGAGCAGGAAAGGAATATTGACCGGAAAAGGAACTTGTAAGCATATTGATTATAGAAGGTGTCACGAGAGGAGCGGTAGGGTGAACATTAAAATGTGACGTATCTTGAACAGAACAGAGAATGCGTTTTTGATAAAGGCCTAGGCGGTAGACGATTTTTTCCAAAGCCTAGTCTTCTTAACACGACAATAAAACGAGCGAACCCACTTTGTATTTCGATATTATATAGAACCAAGATTAGACAAGGCAGATCAGGCTGAAATATAATATCTCTATCGCTGATAAACTAAATTCTTTACGTAATATTACTTATAAATAGAAATCGGTACATTTACTTGTCTGAGGAATATTCTAAAAAAGTGGTCGATAATTGTAAATAAACTTTCCCCGGATTTGTTCTCGTTGATGTTAATTCTTCATTTATTAAAGTATTCAACTGATTTATTTACATCATCAGTAAGTCGTCGACATATCGATTCGGTACGACGCGGCCACGAGTATCATCATCCGCTTAAGAGATTTGGACTTGTGTATAGACGTCGTTTTTATATATATAAAATAAAAAGGCAGCGGCCCAAGATGCTCCCCGAAGGAATCCCGAATTTTTGTTAAATATGTTTCGACGTATTAAGTTAAAAGAGCATCCATATATATCAATTTAATTATATAACTCCTCCGAGTATAGTATAAAATGTTTTTTCAGGGTCGATCAGTATCAGCCCGGTATGTTAATTCTATGAAAATCGTCAGCGATTGCATCGCGTAATGCAGCTAACTGCATACAAGCTTACATCTGAAACCAGATAGACGCTCGTTCAATATAGCGTTTTGCGTTACTACGTATATTTAGTCTAATTAAAATTTAATATCCGCTATCTTCTAATAATTGACTCAATTTAATTTTCTTCTTGACAAATTTGAAACCGTATACTATCGAAGTGATCTTACAGATGCAAATAACATTCAATAAATAATAAATTCAAATTCAAATTCAAATCTATTTCAAATTAAAATTAATAATAATAATTACAGCTAAAGTGGATGAAGATAATAATCTATCCCCCCCTTCGCCGAGAGTAGTGAAGGCGGAAATGTTATCTTTTCACGCACTTTCCCTATTCATCGTTCATCTTTAACACCGTGCGTGTTATAACTATAGAACGTTATTATTATTTAAAATTTCCTTATACAAACAAGCCCTGGGTGTAAACTCCTAATTCCACACCGTTCCAACGACTTCAAACTGCCGCGATAAAATAGAAAAAGAAATATATCGGCATAATGTGTCGACTTCGGAAGCGAGAAAGAATATCATCACAGACGCTGCGCTTCCAACGATAAGTATAAATATTAAAGGTGAAATGTATAATCTGACTTATTTACTGCTACTAGCGGAATTTCCGGAATACGGTGAAAGTATTTTAGTCCCTAGTCTACGTCGATCTGCGCGGGTAAATATTCGTATTTATATTAAAATATATATATACACATATTCTCTATATATCTTTGCCAGCATATATATATATATATAATTATAATACATAAACTTCGAAGAAGATAGCCAAGGTTTATAAAACCGTCTATACATTATTCATGAAGAGCTAGACTTTGGTAAAGGGCATTGTGAAAAAATGTGTAAACGGGAAGAAAAGACTTTGAAAAATAAAATAAGAAAAAAATTTAAAAAAAAAATAAAAAAAAAAAACACGATAAAAAAATGAAATGCGAGCAAAGATATCGGACGGCCTTTTATTAGTGAGAGCGAGTAAGTCAGATAGATAGGCTAAGCGATGTACGCTATATATTTTTTCTTTCAAAAAATTGTAAACTGCGGTTTAGCGATTGCCGTTATAATTCCGCTGGTGCGCTAAAAGGGTTAATCGGCAAGAGAGGCTATATACCTATATATATATATATATTTACGTCCATTACGATTATTACTCCTAGCACACGATGTAGTATAATAGGAGAACTGACCTATATTTCCAGAATAGATTATTCTTTTATGATTTAACACATTGTACGACGGTCGTCGTTAAATTCCGACTTCTGAAATGACATCCACGTAAAGGATCGATCGAACGAGCGAGATAGAATAGCCGGGTCATTAAGGATGCGATTCGGAAATCGTATTTTAATATAGACATCGGACGTCCCGATAGATTTACAGTTGCGGACAAAATTTATAATCGTTGCTCTACGAGAATTACCGAGCCTAAAAAATACGTTAGATCTGTTGCATTAACGGCTGTACTCACGAATAGCCGAACTTTTCACTTTATTTCATCCTTCCACGCGGCCTTTATTATCCGTGTTTATCTTCCTACATTCTAGTAAATCATTCGAAGCTGGGGATTAAGTAAAATTAAAGAAAGTACTATTACCTGGAAAGGTTAACCTCGAAGTCTCTTAGAGTAGCAACCAAAAGGCATTCTTCCACCGGCTTGTTATCACGATACGCTTATATTAATCCACTGCTGGATGTAAGTGTTTTCTTTCATCTATGACGATCGTCGGTCTCTTCCATCCCTTTTACACCGGTTGACTTTTTCATATCATCCTGTCATCTTGTATTCGGCCGACTGGTAGCCATTCCATTATTCGTTTCGTCCACCTGTCATCATTTCTTCTTGCCACATTGCCAAGTTCCATTTCAGCTGCGCTACACGTTCTACCGCATACGACTGTTTAGTCTGCTGATCTCATGGCTTTCCTGTCTGACATGTTAATTCCCAATATTAATCTTTCGCGGACTTTCTGAATTACGGCAAGTTTCTTAACTATATATTTCGTCAGACTCCGTGATTCCGCTTCATATGTAAGCACCGGAAGGATCGTTCGGTATATCTTGTTCGTCTGTTTATTTCGCGGTAATTACTTTTATATATATATATATATTCACTAACCTGTTCCAGTATCTGCTCAATTTGTCACGACTAGATTGTAGAAAGTCGTTTGATACGATAAGACACGATATATTACTCAAAGATAACAGACGAAATCTAGTAAACTTTTGTGGTGACATAAACGACAGGGAAATAATGATAACAGGAGTATCGCGAGGTAGTATACTGTCGTCAATATTATGTGTGGTACGCACGAATATGAAATATATAAAGTACTTAAATATTTAACAGCTTTTTTGGATATGATGTCGATATAATGGAGGCTGCTAGCATATCAGAAAAAGATAATGAACAAACGAGCTCACGATAGAAGTGTACGCATTAATAAAAGAAAGACAAAACTGACGTGGATGAAAAAAGAAATAATAAGAACACGAGGGAGCAAAAAATGTATACATAAAATGAAAAGTTGTAAATGTATAAAGATCGAAAGAATAGAAACGTTCGAATATCTATGAATAATAATAACGAACACTTCGGATGTAATGAACGTATAGAACGTATATCGAAAAAATTCTGATCATCTATGGATGTATAAGTTCTTTTTTTTCTTTTTTATAGTGTCGTGTTTAACTACCGAGGCTATTACGGCACTGGTGATTTAACGATGTAGTAACTGAGGTTGGAGGAGGAAAGGAACTGTATAACTGAGGGAATAGTTGAAGGACTGTTGGAGAGGAAAGCAGATAGGGTATGCGGATGGATATTGGGCCGGTAAGGGAGGAGTGTAGGGTAGTACAGTAAAATATGGCAGATAAGAGAGGGATTTGGGAGTAAACAAAAGGGGCAAAAAGCTGACGGATTGGTACGTTGGAGAAGGTGGTCATGAGAGAGCGGTATGTGACCAAGGCGGAGCCTGCTGAGTGCTATGTAATTGGAACGAGTTAAATTGGCAGGTGGTTCCAGAACCCTACATTGGATTTGATGGCGAGAGGGAAGTTATGGTGGTATGAATTCCACTTCTGTTGCCAGTTGTGGCGGAAGAAGTATTTAAGGGCTGTGTTTAGTACAGGGGATGGCGGTGCTTTATAGGGTGTAGGAGAACATAGTATAGAATGGCTGCTCTATCCACCACTTCATTCCCCAAAATCCCCTTATGACCTGGAACCCACAAGAGGGATACTGGATCTTGTGATAATTTGTAAAGAAGAGATTGTATGCAGTTAATTAGAGGGTTATTTGATTTTGTTTTCTGGAGGGCCAATACAGCTGCAAGAGAGTCTGTAACGATTAAAGTTTCGTTGTCACTGGGATTTAGGAGTAAGCGCCGGAGACAGAAAAATATACCGTATAATTCTGTGTCGTAAGAATCATGCAGTCGTATTGGATAGCATAAATTGTTAATGGAGAATGCACATGCTGCAGGGCTGTTAATAGAATGGGATAGGGATTTGGCGCCATCAGTAAAACATAACAATGCTGGTAAATAGCTATTTATTAAGTTATTCGCTTTCGTAATGAGCTCATGCTCGGCCATATTCTTATATTACAGAAGGATTATATTGTATGTATATTCTCTTTCCAAGGGGGAGGAGTTGGGTAGTTTGATTTAGTCATATTATAAGTGCTGTAATTTATGTTGAAATCATTTAGAGTGGCTGTAAGGCGAGGGATAGGATCAAATGGGAATTTGGGAGAAGAGTCATGTATAGGGATGGAACAGAGTATTAGTTTAAATGTTAGATATTCTCTATGATCATGTAGTGGGGGTATCCCTAGTAAGGAACACATGTGATGTGCGGTGAGCGCCAAGAATTGTCCGAGAATGGTGTATGGGATCTAGGCATTGTAGTAGCTTTTGGGGTGCTATGGAGTAAACTTCACACCCATAGTTCAGTCTACTAAGAATGATGGATTTGTAGAAATTTATTAGTATTTTGGTATGTAAGTTGTAGGATGGTTTGGAGAGATACTTGAGAATGTTTAATATTTCAAACATTTAGCTTTAAGCTGTGTTATATGGGGGTCGCCAGGTCAGCTGTGGGTCAAAAAGAAGGCCTAAGAATTTTATCTTTGTGGAAGGACTTATGTGGGTATTATAAAGTATTAGTGAAGGGAGTTATGTTTCGTTTCTTGTGGAATATTACGAGGTGCGTTTTTGAAGGGGAGAATAATAGCCCATTTTCAACGGTCCGATTTTCAAGATGGGTGAGTGTTTTTTGAATGAGCTGGTGTGCAACTAAGGGGTTGTTGGACGAGAAGGAAATATTTATGTCATCGAAAAATAATCGTATGGAGAATGGAGGTTGAATCAATGAACAAATGTCGTTGAAGTTAAAGCGTCATTTAAAGTACCGTATAAAGCGCTATGTCGATTTGCGGAATATATTATTTTGGGGCGGCCAAGCGGAGGAAAGTAAGTTTAAAGGAATATTTACAAAAAAAGATGCTCGAAAATTATAGGTAATAGTAACAAGAATGAACCAATATGTATAAGATATCTTCTGGTATAGGTACATTATTACCAAAAAGGCTATATTTTTAACTATTCTATTGTTAATCCGAAGAAGTAGAAATAAATAAGAAATGAAACAACTAAAATCTCGTAAAAAGCAGAAGATATGACGAATCTTGCTGGACAAACTAATAACTTTATAAATGTGGAACAGAAGCTGGCGAGAACAGATAACTCCAAACTCAGGTTAATCGTCCATTTGGTCCCCGTACTATATAGAAGATTGTCCATGTTAAATAGTTAATTCTCACTTTACCGTTACGTAGATATCGTGAAGAAACCTTGGTTATTTTCCTTTTGTAGTGTAAGGATTTTACATCCGTTACATTTCGAAATATATCGTAACTCATTTAGGATGAGTACCTTATGTACGATAACGTACACAGTTTGAAAACTTACATCGAACTTCATCAACTAACCGAATGTATTTATTATAAAACGGATCCCAAACAATTGAACGGTATTCTAACAGAGTAAGCTCTAGTGCACTGTGAAACAATAACAGCGTCTATAGATCTCTGAATATATATGAATTTCTCATAATAAAATAGGAACCACCAGCAACATCGCGTATAGAAAATCTTGACGTCGATGTAAAAACTCACAGATTTTGTTTATCTGCTTACCATTCACGGTATAAATGAAAGAGCATCTATTTCACAAAAAAAAAAACTCGCACCAACGCATTTTTTTGATTGTTCCACAAAACCAACTTATCTAGGTTTCTTCGCAATACTTCACAGCCAGCTAGTGAAGATATAGAGAGACCCCCGAAGTATAGAAAATATGAATTAGAATGGTAGCCGCTTTATACGACACATAGTTCTTACATTTACGTAAATAAGATACCAACAATATAATAAAATCTTCCGATAATCCAAGTAAACTTAGTTTATTCAGTAGTTGCGAGTGCCTAATTGCGGCACGTGCTTTACTAAAATCAGTGTCAATATTATCAACCTGTAACCGGCCATCCATTAATCTAGAAATCCGATTAGCGTATGTAACTAAATTTGTCGTAGCGGATTTGCGTTTCCTAAATCCACGTTACCCGGATATAATTTAATAACTGTTTAATCTAATAACGTACATTATAGATTCTAATAATTTTTCCCGGTGTACAGAGTACAGAAATAGATTATATAAATTAAAGATTCGTAAGTAAAGTACAGCTAACTCTATTTTAATTGGTATTTCTATTTTTGGGATGCCGAGTGTTTCGTATTCGGTGAAAAATAACAACTCGTGTAAGTACAAAACGTAAGATATTTTATCTACAATACTACCTTTGAAATCAGTCGAAATAATAATTTTTAACGTATACTCGAAAGAAACAGCTCCGGGACACGACAACTTTCACATTGCTATGTTAAAACACGCTCCTCCATCGATATTAGATATTTTACTTCAGATTTTTAATCGAATCTGGATGGAAAAAGAATTTCCCAAGTCTTGGAAAATAGCCGTTATAATTCCAGTATTGAAGTCATATAAAGACCCTTCAAATGCAGAGAGCTACCGAACTATCTCACTTACGCCAGTTCTATGTAAAGTGCTAGAACGTATCGTATACTATCGATTAAATTGGATACTCGAATCCAGGAATCTAATTCACCCATCCCATAATGTGGCTTTCGTCGTAACCGCTCAATACTGCATCAGCTTTTTTCAATTAAAAACGTCATAACAAACGCATTAACAAATAATTTTCATCTACTAGCTGTATTTTTTGACTTATCAAAAGCTTTTGACAAGATCCCGATTAATAAAATTATGGAACAATTATACCGCTGGGGATTAACCCCATTACATTTATACAAAACTTTCTCATTAAACGTAGTTTTCTCGTTCGGATTGGAAACAAGTCCTCATCCTTACGATCTTTAATGAACGGCACACCTCGAGGCTCGGTGTTGAGCCCATTACTCTTTAATATCGCGGTTAATGATATGGTTGAAGCGGTCAACTCCCCAGTACGAAGCTTATTATACGCTGACGATCTCACGATCTTTGTAAGCTGTAGAACCAGATCCGCTGGCGAATGCGTCCTTCAAGAATGCACAAATCGATTAACTACCTGGTGTTCAAACAACAGCTTATCCTTTTCAAGTAGCAAATACGTCGTAATGCACTTTTGTCGTGTTCCTAAATGCAAGCGTGAAATGTGTATCTCTCTTCAGGATAAGACGCTTCCCAATAAATCGACAGTCCGCTATCTTGGTTTGGTTATAGACTCTAAATTAACGTGGAAACGTAAACTACGTCAAAAAAACCTGCTACAAAAAAATGAATATTCTGAAGAAATTATCGCATACTGTCTATGGTGCCGACCGAATCTCCTTACTACGAATTTATCGTTGTTTGATCCGATCAAGAACAGATTATCGAGCCGCAATATATTCCTCAGCTTGCTCATCTACCCTCAAAACCATCAACGTTATTCATAATTCTGCATTACGTTTGGCGACTGGAGCATTTCGCACCACACCGATCAACAGCCTACAATCCGAGTCAGCAGAATGGCCACCTGATTATCGCCGTTAGTTTCTCCTAGCCAATTTTGTAGTGCAGTCTAAAGCTTTCGGCTTCTCGATTGCTCCACTGTCCTTATCTTCTAATCCAGCTTCTTTAAAATTAAAACAATCAGACCCGACTCTCTTGGACAACATCTTAAAGGCAATAACTTACCAAAACCCGAAATTAATCGTTCATAATACCTCCGTGTTACCTCCTTGGAAAGACAATCTGGTTCAGCTGGATCTCGAAATCCACAAACTTTGGAGAGAAAACCTGCCCATCCATGAAATCAAGAAAGAAATTACGTCACGTTCATTCAAATCTACTATGTTTTACACTGACGCATCTCTAAAATTACTTTTGGCTATTCATAGTATCGTTTTCTATATACGGTTATCACCAGATTACGCTTGGGACATACGCATCTTACTCATTCATATCTCATTAACAGAACTTTGGCTCCTATGTGTCCCGGTTGTAACGTTGTCCTCTCCGTTTCCCATATTCTAGTCGATTGTCCCTCATACTCCTCGCTTCGAGCGTCTCTTAATCTTCCTCCTTCGCTCCATTTCCTCTTCAAAGATGATCATGTTTCATTGTCGAACCTAATTATCTTCCTCCATCAATCCCGTCTCTATTCCTCAATCTAATCCTCTTTTCCTATCGTGCCTCTAGCCTTGGCTGCTGTACATGGCACGTTAATTTAATTTAATAATAATAATAATAATAGAATAAATATTTTCAGAAACGTAGATAATTTTGTTAGAGATGTAATTGAAAGGGTTAAAAATTCAAGCGATCACATATTCACTTTCGCCGTTTTTTTTTAAAACCTAATGTTGCATCAGCTTATACCGTTGGTTTAATTTGAAATTACTTCCAAGTATGGCTTTGGTATTACCTAGACCGGGGAAGTAAGCTATGCGAGTCTCAGAGAAATATTCGTTTATGCATATCGTAAATAAATTTGTTCGAAATAATTAATTTCGATTTTTTATTTAAATTTGACGAAAAATTTTAAAATCATTTCAAACGATAAAATAACGGATTTCAAATATCCCGGTGCTAATAACGTATCAAAATAGCTTAGAATTGGCCTGTATTTCGTAAAAACAATCCTGTTTGTTTTTTGATTCGTTAATTCTCAATTTTAATTTTTTTTGAGATTTCGAAATTTTTAGAAAAAAAAGTTTTCCGCCTCTGATGTTTAAATAATTTTTGTTTTGTTTTGTTTTTTTTTTTGTTCGGGCGCTACAAAGTAGCAATTACAGTTAACAAGTGATTAAATTTTACTCGTCGATATAGCACTCGGAAATTTAAGAAGAGTAAGGCTCGAATGTCATCGGAGTAAATGAAGCAAAAGGAGAACGATAGCCGATTAATATCGAGGAATATTGGAATAGAAATTCACTCGTGTCGGTATAAGCGACGGGTAAAGAAAATAACTTAATTACAAATGCCAATCTCAAACAAATGCGCGAAAAGTCGATTATGTCCAGACTATAGACTAGTGGTCGTAACAATAAATTTTCGGCAGTTAACGTGCGTAGTAGGTAATTTGAAATATCGAGGTGTAGAAGATTTAGAATAACACGGGGTTGAAAGAATTGGATAATCACGAAAACCAATCGGAGGCAACCGAGGAGAGTCTGCGATAGATATCAGATCCGAGGAAGTAAATGCCGGAACAATAAAAAAAACGGCGTCTCTGACATGAGCATCGACGACATCGTTACCATGAATTTCTGAATGTCCGGGAATCCGGATGTATTGGATAACTATACCACGACGGTGTAGGAAGTCAATTGTCGCACCGCTAGGGCGTGTGTCCGTAATTATATTTGAAGGATGAGTATTTTAATGACACGACAAAGCTCAACGAGTACGATACAATTAAAGATTGATCGGAAAAGTGGAAATTCATTAGTATAGATGAAAAAAGGAATGATTTCTTTTAACGTAGGAATTATTTAAAATTAAACATATATGCAAATAATCGCTATTGGTAGCCATAAATTAAAATTTAACTACATTTTATTTTCTTTTTTAATACTATATTAAATAAATTATATATATATATATATATATATATATATATATATATATATCGAAAAGTAAATAAATAGGGTGTTTTTCCTTTGATAAGGTACTTAAAAGTATCTTGAACGTTCCAAATCGGGTCTTTGTTGTAATCCAAAGCAAGATAGTGTCCTAAATCTACACGTAAATATGCATGTGTGTTTGTGTGAATGTATGTGTATACACTGCTTTCCTTAATGATTATAGAAAATACGGTACGCTTAAGTAGTTTCGAACATTTTATACCGACATTTTTATCGGTAGGTCTATCGCTCTCTCTCTCTCCCTCTCCGAAGTAGTAAAATCCGGCAATATCGCTACGACCACAAAAATAATTTTATTCGAAAACGAGCAAAAAATTTAAAAAATTGAAGAAAGCGTCGAAATTTATTTCGGTCGTTTCAATTTTATAACCGGACAATGTGTCGTTACGTTAGGCGCCGTTGAAGCCGAAATGGTCGTTAAAGACGAAGCTATAAAATGAATTTTAGGAAAGTGAATGAACAGCCTTCGATTTTGATAAAAAATAAAATGCAGAAATTGCTAGCGAACCAATTTGCGAACTACTGAAATTTATTCCGTTCTCACCCATTTATCGTAATTTAGATGTTGACCTCGATTACAGGTGTATTATCGATGAGGAAAAGAAAAATCCAATTTTCTTCAAAGGAGCTAGGCTTTCGGAGAACACTTAAATCTTAACGGAGCACACTAAACTAGTACATACTTTATTATTTATGCGGCACGCATTGTACACAATTCCTTTTTGCCTTACATTTCGATCTAAAAACCGATGTAACGAAATTAAAAATAAATTTACTATACAATTGTCAAGAATCGAATGCGCTTAAATATTAATATAACGACGATCGTCGTATGTTCACTCGGAAATTAAAAAAAATAATAATAATAATAACTTAAAAAATAAAAATTATATATATTTTAATAGATTTACTTATATATATATATATATATATATATATAGTCATTAATATAACTGTATATGTCTCAGAAAAGATTTTTTTTGATAAATTGCAATTTAATTTTAACCCACATTTCGGCAGAATGCATTTATTTACTGTCCCTGATAATGCGACAAGGCGATTAAAAAATAGAATATGGTACAGAGATGCTTTCCTAAAAATAAAGAAATAATCGCAATTACTGAACGATTTTTATAACTGGGGGGAATATCGATTAAAATTTTAGTAATCAAACATATGTATGAGTAATCAAATAACCCGATAATTCAGCGCTCCAACTTTAGTAATAATGTAACTCTGTAACTGGAAATCTAATTGCCTCGCTGGAAACGTTAAATTACATTTTTATTATTTTATATACGTTGCTTTGGTGGCGGTATAACGGGAAAAAAGAAGTTAATTAGCAATATACAGAATAGGGAATAATATTTAATTTTAATTAGGATATAAATAATTTAAATAGAGTCAAGGTTTAAGTCGACGCTCGCTATCGTAGTAGAGTCACAAACGTTACATACATCTAGTTACAGTTATTATTATAATTATTATTGTATATTATCAAAACCCGGTTTCAGATTTTATCACATGACGATAATAATAATAATAATAATAATAATAATAATACACATTGAAACGCCCCTATAATTACGAGGTGAGACAAATGTTAAAAATTGCCCATGACCAAATCATCCTGTAAGTCAACAGCAAGAGGAAACGAAATAGCCATTAAAGGAAAGACTGCTCGCGCAAACTTCGTCACATAGGCGAAAAGAACAATCGCATGTGCTGAAATAAAAAATTTGGTTCAGCGCAGTCAACAACATAAACTGAGGAATGCAGAATTCGACACGCAATAAAACGAAGATAATTGTATTAACATAAATGCAACGTATGTTCAAAGTCTAAGGCCGAGGTAGACCATTTCGAGGAGTAAGCGTCATTTTTTGACGATTTTTCAACTTATAAATACTGGTTCGAATACCCCGTGATAATCAGTGGTAGCGGTCAGTAGCAAATTTTTAACAGTTATCTCTACTCCTGCTTTAGGAAAGTAGGTAAGAAAAAATATTGCGAACTATAAAATTGAAATACTGATTCACTAGCGATCTACCTTGAATATCCTCGAGGAAGATGAGAAATGTGGGAATACCTTAATCTTTAAAGTTACTTATAAAATATTTAAAAATTTTAGTCGATCATATCTAAAATGCAGGGAGCAAGATAAAGTGAATAAGATGAATATTTTCAAAACGAGAAAGAAGAAAAAGGAAAAAAAAAAGACAAATAAAATTAAGAAAATAGTAGAGAGATGCAGTTAGAAAGAGAGAAAAAGACAACAAGTGAATGTTTGGAAAAAAGAGGATCGTTTGAAAAATCACACCCAGATGATTTGGCATCGTATTGCCGATCTTATAGAGAAAACTCGCAGATGATAAGATGCTGCAACCTCTATTTTTATATATGTGAGCTAAAGTAAAACACGGATATAAGCTATACTCTTACAAGACGATTTCATCTCCCGTAGGAAGAAGTTATCACTAATGGTGAGAGTATTCACTTTCCGAAAGTAATTTCGATTATTTAGGAATCTCAAATTCTCGTTCATTTCAATAATTATATTAAGTAAGTAACGTTATTGACGACGAGGGTAAAAATTTATTCCTATACTTTTACCAATTTTTAGTCGACGATACTGTAGCTTCATTCATTCGATCGAGTCAAATGCCTCGCAGGAATTGCACGTTACTAATTGCTTCTGCATTAATTATCTTCTCTTTAGTAACCTTTACTAGTGTCAACCCCTTTTATTTCTGCGTTATTTTCTTTAACAGATATGGTTTTAAACTATCATTAATTATTCTTATCGTAATTTTACTCAAACGAAACGCCAATGCTATCTGTAATTTCTACATTCCGCTTTGAGTCCAATTTTTTTGTTTATTACCACGAAAACCGAATGACTACAGTCCTCCGTAACTTCCCCGCTCTTTAAATTACGCAGCGTATTTTACGCGTAATAACAACAGCTGCATTTCCGAATGAATTAATAAGTTCATTTACGACGCTCTCTGGTTCTGTCGTTTTCCCAGTTTCAATTTTCTTTACGGCTTTTTCACAACTTGCTCTTAACATTGTAAACTCCAGATCGAATATATGCACTCGTTTTCTTCATTTATATTCGTGTCCGTGAACAAATCTAACTTCCGCACTTCCTATTCGATCTGCCTGTATCATTTTGTTTTTAAATCTTTGGTGTGGAATTTAATTTTATTATAATTTTCTTACCGTACTCACGCGCGTATTGTTAATGAATCTATATTCTCGTCTCTTTTTACAGATTGCTCAATTTTATTATGCGCCAAGTCCATCGAACTTATCGTCTTTCAATTAGCTTTAAGGCATCTTCTTTTACCCGATGTTTTTTCAGCTCGGATTTTTCCTTCGCTATGTTTCTTTCTACGAGCTCGCGAAATAAATTTCTAATCTATTAGCAAGTTCTATTTGCATCGGAATTATTGACCCGCCCAATGTTTCCTCTACAGTTTCCTGTATCGTTTTTCAGCTTTGAGATACTTAATGAAGTATATTTATATATTATGCAGTTTTAGTTGTATGAACGCTCAAAATCAAATTATGGTCCAATTCACATTCTGCTCCAGATCTAGCAGCAAACATTGCTAAGACCGCGCCATCTACTTGTTTTTTGTACACCCCGGTATATGAGACCTCCGAGTAGGCAAACTTCTCGTACGATGTTCGGACGTTACTTATACTAAAATTCATTTTCAATCGCGAACTGTAGAAGGTGTTCTCCTCTGGCATCCCATAACGTAATACATCTCAACTTTTTTCCTGGCGTGGTTATCGTTTCTCGTACAGCCTATTTTATAACCGCGAAGTTGTCTATGACCAACGCCGTGCCATTTTTTTTTTTAGTTTAGTTGACAGTATATCTTCGAGACGCCCAACTTTTAATTCCTTATCGTCGATGATATTTTTTTGGTAAACAAATTTATCCTATTGTATGGTCTGCAATTAAACGGTATTTACGCAGTCTCTTGCGGATACTCTTTAATAAACTTTATCATTTAATTATGCGCAACTATTCTAGTGGATTTATTGTCCGATCTCGTCATATAAATTGTACTTGTATCTATAGCGACGTACTCGGGCCGTTTCCAACGTGTGTATGTCAGATTTCGTTCCACATATCCATCACAATCTCTTATCTTAATCGATACTTCTTTTCGTCGTTAATATTCCACTTAGTGTAAGAAAGCTGTCCGCTATTTCCGCGTCTATTAAAATTTTGTATACTGTACAGCCTGAACACGGCATCGATTGTTATTTGGGTCGCACAAGCAAAAGTTTATCCATTCCGTACGATTCTCGCGTGAAACTAATTAGGTTTACCATTATATAAACTTTTGTCAAGCCTGTAAATGAAGTCGCATCATTCATCAACTTCCGAGGAATTATTTTGAATCGACGCCTCTAATACGGGGGGGAATCGACGTTTTTTATTTATTACGTAAATTTACTAGTGTAAAAGTGTAATTTCGAATTATAATTTGGTTTTCGTTGAATTTACTTATTAACAATAATAATTAAATTATTATTAACAGTAATATATTCACGATTTCAAAAAACTCGAATATATGGATAGGATATCAACCGTGAAAACTTAAAACTATATTTCGTAATAATTTAATTATTATCAATAATAATAATTTAATGATTAATATTATTTTTAATAGCAATCACGATAATAATAATTAATATCATATTACGACAATTACGCCGTAAATTCCAATAACGAACGATTAACCTTTAAAAAAAAAAATATTAATAATAATAATAATAATAGGATGGAATATCCAGGGTTGTAAGAAATTGATACGATCGTGTAATTGTTCTAAGAGCTAAGCAATGAGATTATTCCTTCACTTATAATATGTAACGGGAATTTTGATTAGTACATTCCATAATAACTAAAATTGAAAAATCGATTTCATGGGCGATCTGGTTTCCATCGCAAGAATAGGTACATAGTGGCGAAGGGGCTAATTTATGTGTGAATACAACGTATGGAACTAACCTTCAAAGCTTAGACGACATAAAATACGAATAAATCCTGTTTTCTAGATTGCAAGGAAAATTGAAGAACGAAGGAATTACTAGAATCGAAGGTTGAATATTCCTGAATTATTTGATCGAATATACCTCCGAGTACGGTTCCAAAATTCCTTACGCGAAAAGTTATTCTAAAATAATATATCCCTAACCGGTACGAGGTATCATTTCAGTGCATACCCGTGTGGTTAGGAATCCAAACAAATTTACATCAACGCGCTTCAGAGATGGATCGTAAATATTTCTTAGAATATCGTAGATTGATGGAAAACAGCGGCTATTAAATGAGAAATTTAAAATAGCTTTGAAAGCTCCGCAAAAATTACTACATGCTGACTTATATTTGTAGAAGCGTAAAAGCGAAGCGCTCTGAGAATGGCGAGGCACCCGGCTGTGAATATTGAAGAACATTTAGGTATTTAAAGGTTTTTGCAACGTTCACGGAAGGAATAATAAATACGGAACCGACTCCATCGGGAGATTTAGAGTCATCGATATAAATATGTATATAATCTTGCCGATGAAACTGAAGAAGCGTAACAAAGTGAATGATTTATTTGCGGTCGTTTATATCGAATTCTATAGACATATGTAAATAGTTCCGAATGGTAAATAAAAATAATTCGATAGAAAATGAAGAATTAGACTATCTTTATAGTTAAATTCATGTTTTGTACAAAGGATAGGACGTTTTACGAGAAAGCAAGTCTCCGTTTCTGCGATAATTAAAGGAAGTCGCTGCTGGATATGTGCAAATTTTGGCACTAAATTTAAGTATGTACTTATCACCTAAGAATTGTCGACGAATGGCAAGTGGGAAATTTTATAATTTCTAAAGCGACTGAGATGGATCGCATACACCTCAAAGGGAGACGAAGGCAGGTATTTTTTAGAATGTTCAGTTTGTTTAACGAATTAATAATATGCACTTCCGTAAAGAAAACTCTCATAATCCATAACACTACGTACATTATATGGTAACCACTGAAACGGGATCACCTCCTCAACTGTGCTGCTTCTTATAGCTAGGTCCCGTACTCGATATAGTAAATTATCTTGGTCACATCACATCCGAACGTTATTTAAAAGAATATTCGAAAGATCGCATATTCATAAAGTTTTGCCCTACGATTTACTAATTTTTTTGGATATCCACGTAGATCGTGAATTTTCTTCTAAGTCTCCATTCGGTTTCCTTTTTTTTTCTTCGGAAAAACGTATGTTTCATTAAAGTTATTACCGAAAAAAATAAAAATATGGAAACTATAGAAAACTAATTTAAAATAAACTATTACCTAAAGAGGCACGTCTTCTGAGGTGTATCGTCACTTTTTTTCCGGATTTATGAAAACAACCGCTACTTATTTGGGGGGTTTTTTCTTATTGAGAAAATCGATTTAGAAAGAACTACAGAACGGATTTTCGAAGAAATTCTTCCATAAGCCGCGTCTCCGGATTTTTCTCTGTATACGATAAATTTATACGGATTAACGACCGGTAATAAATTTTGTCGCGTCGGATAAAAAGAAAATTCTAACGGTTCTGAGAACTAATAACGGCTTAGACGTGGCAGATTCCGACGACTGCACATTCTTCACGACCGTCAGCGTCGCTTCTACGCGTAGTTTTTCCAACGTAATTTTTATCATTTCCAACTAGCGAGGAGAAAATTTCTCCCCATCATCTTGAAAGTATTCTTCTTCGATTTTTCTTTCCGATATCAAAATATTTATGTGTGCGTTTACGCGTCCTATTTAGAAGATTAGATGAAGGTAATTCTTTACCGATTGCCAATTTTCCGCTCGCCTGACGCTTTATAAAAGAAAAATTTACTCCATATCGAGATCCTCGTATACCCCGCTGTTTCTTAATATTATATATATATATATGTGTGTATACAATACTTAAACTTTTATTCCACTTCACGCTTGCTGGATTCTAATACACCGTATACGACTATACACATGGAAATCACCTAAGAATAGATACCGAAATTAAATAGATTACATTTTAATCAATAACAGATGGAGAACAATAGTCGAAGATATTAAAATTTACTCAGGCAAAAATTGTGGCCGTGGAACCATTAACTGCAGAAGAAAAAAATCAAATTACAAAAATTTGAAATTCTGAAAATATTTAGACTCTATAATAGAAAATAGTGGCCGCTTTAAAAGTGCGATAAGCGCAATGAGCCGTTTAAATAGAATCTGAATCGACTCTACAGTTAGCAAAGCGGCTAAAATTCAAATAGTGAACTCCCTTGTTTTCTCGGTATTCCTATATGACTCGGAGATCTGTTCAGTAAGCAGTGCCGACAGGAAACATATAGACGCACTAGAAATGTGGTGTTGGAGACGAATGCTGCGTATCTCATGAACAGCTAAGAGAACCTTCCATTTTGGACGACTAACCCGAAAAGATTATTAAAATCGATCATTCTCAGCAGAATAGTACGATTTTTTGGTCACGTAGTTACAGCCGAAAATATGGAGACGCTGTTCGTTCGAAGTGTAGTGGCTAGTTGAGTATCTCTTCGATGATCAGATGCGATTTGCAGGACAACTGGCGGTACTTTCCACGATGTGTACATATCGCACGCGACCGTATTTGCTGGCGCAGCCTGATCAGCTGACCCCTGTATGGGGTGACACGACTCACTGATGATGATATATATAATGCATGTATTTATGTGTGTACATATACGTGTATATATTTAACGAACATACTTTAAAATTAGCGAATTTCATTTATGCATCAAGTTACGTTTACAAATCTCACCGTTATCGAATTATTCCTAATTATCGTTGAGCGCACTTTTTAAGTTACTTACTGTTATGTCCCTGGGTTTGGGAACAGTCCTCATATGATTCAGCCGGGGTTCATATTTTTCTAAGTAATATGAAACCAGGTAGTCTCTGGTATTACGTTGTCCAATAAGTTTTGTTACCATCAAGGTTACTATCTTTTGCCATGAGTCTGTGGGATGAAAACGTTTTCTGATGAGATTTTGTGCTGTTACATGTGATGGCTTCCTTGATTTAAGTCTTCGGAGGACGTTGAAATCTTGATGAATTTTCCCAATTTTTTTAATCTGTTCCTAAGATCATTCGCATAGCTGTATTTAGTTCCGTGTTCACCTTCTTTATATGTCTACGACGGAGCTGCATATTCAACGAATATGATAGCGCCGGAGCTGTCGTGCGCAGAGATAACTGAATTACCGCACTAAGTTGTTCTAGTCAATTTGTGTAGGATGCCATTTTTAGTTCTGAATTTTGTTGCAGTATTTTCTAAGAGTTTCTTGTAACTAAGTGTATTTTTATATGTCTACGCTGTAATTTCCGACCATCAATGTTTACAATGAGCTTCATTTTATAAAACTTGTTATTAGGATGAAAGAGAGACAATATTGTTTAATTTATTGGATTAGACACCATCTGTTTAAGTATTTCGCAATTTCCTTCATATCCTTTATTAGACTGGTTATGGTTTTTAGTATGCTATGTTGAACAGCCAACACTATACCATCTGCATTAATGAGTTTCGTCGCCGCTGTTTTTTGGCAAGTCTGAGGTGTTGAAATTGAAAAAGGATTGCTGATCCTTAAGGGAAACCATTTATTGAGTATTCCCTTTCTATTTTCCTTTCCACGAGCGATGATTGCGAAAGTACTTATCATATTGTTCAACAGCCTGTAAAATTTTAAGCTTGGTACCGCTTCTAAGGACCCTGCAGGGAGTTATGTTTTCCGTGCTGCATCATACGCAGGAAAAAGGTAGATAAGTTTTTTAATTCTTTTGATGACCGTCGTCGATGTGTATAAAAAGAGAAACCTGCATTTTCTGGTTCAATTCTTTCACGGATTACCCTTTCAAGAACCGTGTAATTAATTAACAAAACAAAATAAAAAAACGAAGTTAATCACTAAACAATTTTTATTAATTAAACGCGAAGCTTTTCGACTGTAAAGTCATTTTCAAGCATCGCTAAAACATCTACGATGCTGGTGAAAAGTTTGTATATCCATTCCTTCGTTTTCTTTCCAAACATTTTAATAAATACTTTCCAGCGGCTTTCCCTAGTTCGACGGTTCTTTTAATTACATAAAAAGTAACTGGAGTTGCATAGAGTCTTGGTCAGCGACTCTTTTTAAATTATTAATTGTATTACTTCATTGCTAAATTGTCGGTTGACGTTAGCTCTATTTGAATCTTTTCTTCAATTTTGTTTAGGTTCATTAAATATTCCTTTTTTTGGTTGCTGTTTTCACCACCAGACAACTACTTCAACAAAAACAACGCTTTGTTTTACTGGATATTTGAAAGTAATTCGTCTCCATCAGGGTTCTTCAGCTTTCCTGTCTGCTTTTGTCCAAGGCTTTGACGAGGTTCGTGGCTGCTTTCTCATCTTATTTGATTTTGAAGTCTTCATACGCTACTTGGTAGTTCTCATTCCAGCCTGAGATACATGCTGCTTCCGGAAGGCCTCATCACCTCTGTTTTCTGTACTTGTTATAGTTACCAATGAGTTGATTCGATCCATCAGTGCATCATCTAGATTTTTTGTAAACTAATCCCAATTTGCATTTTTAAGATTCTATCGAGACCTTTGTACAGTGTTAACATAGAAGATACTTTAATACCAACTTCGATTAATGCATTATCGATTTCATATTATAGTTACCTATTAAAAAAAAAAAAGTTATCGTTATCGAAAATAACGTATAGAAAATTTAATTAATGCTTACAGCTTATACGGAATTCGAACTATAGTACGCACAAGCTTTGAGCCGAGAAACCTAGATTCCTAGATTTCCGATTGCGATAATATTCTGTCGAAGCTACTAATTCCTCTACGAAGGTGCATTCCTCGTTGTTCTATTTTTAGTGGGGGTAATGGTGTTCTGACTGAATCATCTAAAATTCCTCACCATATTAATAATTTCCCTCCCGCAAAAACATGGTCTCTCACTGCCTTTAATAATTTTCATAACGGTTTCTATTTTCGACAATAGAACCAGAGTAATTTTATATATATATATATATAACACAATGAACTATTACACTTATATTACAACTACAGACTAATATTAGTAGTACACTGGAAGAAGAGGTCTTTACTTCCAAGGACAATAAGCGGCAATTATATGCCGCATTGTGAAGTCTTGGTCGTTTACATTTGCATAAAGTAACTAACAAATCAAATCAGCCGCCATAACCTGTACCGCAGCTTTTCCGTGACTAACATTATCAAATACCATCATCTCCTTTCACAGTATACACACACATATATTTATATATATATAAAATCTCGTTTCCCGAAAGTTCCTAGAGTCGGGGTGGTACGCATTTTGTATTCCCAGCCTGATTTTCTTTCTCATTCAACCTTTGAAATCTTTTCCACCGCACTTCCTTCTTCTTATACACTTATTTTACATCAGTTCGGACGACGAACATTAATTAACTCTAACCAACCGCACCCTCGCCGAAGGGACGTAGACGACGCTTATAATTAGGATTGGGGCAAACCAAGCACGTTCTAAAATAAACTTTCTCCGTCTAACACATACACACGTATCATGTTGTACTGTTCTAAATATTCCGTATACGATATATAATAATAAACCATTTCGCGTGTAAAGATCACGCTGATGCGTCTCTTGAAGAAGCAAGACAAAACGAGTGTGATCCATATTTTCATGCCTAACGATAACAGACCTACTCTCGTCAAATTAGATGTTCAGATTTTCAGGGAAGCAAAATGAGTATACTATTGTTTGAATGTAGTTTTTATTTCATTGTACTCAAAAATATAAGTACACTATACGCACGTGTATATCTGTACACGTATATACTAACTAATTAGAAATAAAAGTACAACCGTGTATTTCCGGTGTACCCAAATCGGGTAGTACACACACGAGCGCATAGTCGAATGAATATTGCAATATGCGTTGTATAACCGGGCGTTCGAAGATGACGGTGTTATTATAAGGGAATTGTCGTAGAATAATCAGATGTAATAAAGCGGACTTTAACTTTGTCGATACGAATTTCAAATATAGAGATACGTTCTCATTCGTGGAAAGTACACGCAACCGTCAGTAATTTTTGAATCAAGTTCAACATGTGGTCATTGCTATATACGATCGAAACTGTTTTTCTTTTTAACCTGTATTGGAAGATATAGTAAGAGTTTTTTGCGTGGTATCGAAGGTTTATAAGATAAAAGTGAAAATTTTTCGATATTTATAGATTACATAAGTCCGCCTGATACGCGAACTTTTAATTATCACTGAGAAAGCATACCAATCAGTATTATATATATATGCGCACATTTCGTTGCATGTAATTTTTATTTTATTTATTCGTGTGTTTCCGGGTACAAATAAAAGCCATTTGCTACTTAATTAAATTCTACAGATTAATATCCGGATTCGATTCTTTTGCTTGATCAGTTAGCTGCGCGATCTCTCTCCAACCGTTATTTAATGCTCGCATTATCCCGTTAGTATAGTATCTCTGCAGTCGCATGTTGCTTTGTTCTAACATTTTTCCACATTTTCCATGTTCTGTCCTAATGATCAAATCCTGGTGGTTCGAGGCTTAACCAGCTGTGTGTCCAAGCCTGAATTTCGTCGAATTTTTCGGAAATTAGTTGAGCCGGGAATTTATGGTTTCCTTGATTTGAGTAGCTCTGCTACGTTTGTGTCTAGATGTATCGTAATCGTTATTATTATATTTCATCCATTGTTTTATTTTCTTCGGATATCCGGCGGCAATATATTACTCAGAACTGTGATAAGAAGTTGACTTTACACTATATAATTCTCATTATTGATTTGAGCTCGACGTGAATTTTCCTAAACGCGGTGGAACTGCGTACTCTGCCACTGAGTATACTAAAGATAAACCTGACGTCCTTAGGGTTGGTGTGGCTGCGAGTTTATGTATGATATTTTCTCTCGTTCGTATTTTTGCGACCGTGTTTTTAATACGTTTTCGGTAGGTAAGTTGTTCGTACAACGTAATACGTAGGTATCTCGGGGTTTCTTCATAGCGCAGTTTATTAAGCTGTTACGTTAATTTTCTTTTTTGCGACACTGGTGGCTAAATGAAAGTGCGGTTGCATGTAATCGGTGTTTTGAATGTTAGGTTAGCCCATTTTGTTGGCAAAAATAACGTATAGTCCTAATATTTCAGAATGAACAATAAGACGATATATATTATATATATATTTGTGTGTATGTATGGTGCGTATGTCACGTACAATTATAGAGAGCGCATTTTTATAATATTTTCATTTACCTTCGATTACACACATGAAAGACGGCCCTTGTAATTCCGGAGGAACACAGTATTAATAACAGCGTTATGAACGACGGATGGGACTGTTTCATCATGCCGGCATCACCTGTAAAGTAATAATTATCATCATTATCTGTAAAAGTGACGAATAACAATGAAAATAAGCATCCCCCACCAAAAAAAAAAACAAAATATATATATATATATTTTTTATTAGACCAATCGGATAGCGGCCGTTGCCTGACAACAATGAAAAATGATAGAACATTATATGAAAAAGAATGTAATAGTATTTGAATGTTTTTCTTAAATTTGCTAATTTTTAACCAGCCGTGAGTGATAGCTTTCGATATAGGCGTAATATAAATCGCAAAAAATGAGACTGAGAAGGTTCGCTTAGAATAGTTACATCGAATGCCATTCCTCCGCTTTCGTAAAATTAGCATTGTTCCGGTTTCGCAAACAAGTTTCACAACGAGGAATTTCCCTAAAATCAAATATTATCTATGATCATCATGATGGTGGTGCGCACGAAGGATCAACTGTAATTATCAGAAAGAAAAAAAAAAAGAAAAAAAAAACTATACAGCATTCTATTGAGAACGAATTATGCGCAAGCTACTACTGCAGCTGTCCAACGCAATGTCACATAATTAATATTATTGCTGCTGCTTACTTGCCGCCACAACCTAAAAGAAACGATTATGAGCATTTTCTTAATCATTTCGGCCAACGATATACGATATAGGCTGTGACCATAATGCGAAGAATGAGGCATGGAGATGACTAACACGTCTAACGTGTACCGATTTAGATAATTCCGATATTTAATTTTGGGCCACTTTTTTTTTCTTTAATTCTTGGCTTCTTAGTAAAGATCGATATGGCGCAATATTTTAATTTACCAGCTTATTGCGGTATAAAAAGTACGAATTAAAATATTGAGCGACAATATTGATAAATATTCGTTTAATTTACTACCGACTGCGGGCACTAATTGTAAAAGACAAACAACTTCTCAGAATCCTTTAAGCTGATACACAAAATTAATTATTACAATTATTGTCGTTAATATTTTCTGAAACAGCATTTTCATTATTCACGGCATGGGGAATTTATAAGTATTCCACTATTAGGAATTAATAATACCGTCATTACGATTTCTTTCTTAAAAATGATACGAAACTCATTTATTTTTTCTAGTTCCAATTCGAGCGGTAGTTATAAGTTTAGTACACGGAAATAGTTTCTTTCTGTGGACTTTTGTAACATTCAGTTTGAACTATATACGCGGATGCAGGACACAGAAGTATATATATATATATATATATATATATATATATATATGTATTGAATATGCATATTGAGACGTCTATATTTACGGCGAAGCTGTTAGCGATTAATAAGGTATGTGGATATATTATAAAACTTCTGTTTTGTATCATCGGCAATTTTGCTATTTGCTCCGATAGTCTTAATACACTTTCCGCTATTCAGGGCAAATTATAAGTCTCGGCCTTCCGCTCTGGAAATTAAGGCGAAATGCTTGCTTATTACTGAACGCGAAGGTAACTCGAGCTAGTCATTGTGATATTTCCACGAACGAAAGAGTTGATATTTTAGCGAAAATTAAAACCACCTATATGGCATGATTATCCGCAGGTTTATCACTGTCATATGTAGGCTAAACGTTCTGGTCATTCTAGAGTAGCTTTGAACTTGAATAAATCCTATGTTCATTGTACCAATCGTAGTAGCGTTAATTTTATAGAAGATATTAACCACTTATTTTCCAATTGTTGGTTGTTCGAACATATATTGATTTGCTTGATAAGTTATTCTATCTTGGTGTTTTCCTTCCCTACTGTATCTTATCATCGTTATGCTCGGATGTTCATTATTTAAATTCGTTAGTATTAATCATGTTCTAATTTAACAGTTGATTTTCGTTTTGGCCGTAATTTTATTTTTTCTCTTTTATATGTTTCCTTTTCTTTCGATTTTCATCTCTTGTCATATTAATATTTTATAGCTTTTTCTTCACTTAGTTCAATTTAATTCATCTGTTTATAATTATTTGTATTTATTTTATATATATATATATACAGCCGGGCCATAAAAAAATTACCCGCCTAGCTGATTCGTTTCAATACAACCGTGTGCCATCCAACACAATGTCTTGCCGTACTCTTAAACTCCGCATAATTTTACATACATAATATATATAGAGATAGATAGATAGATAGATATATAGATATATAGATATTTGTCGAAGCAACGTAAAAAGCTAAAGAAGTGGCGCGAGTATACTTTAATATGAAAATTTCATTTTAATAAGTACGATAATCCACTTTCCGAATAAGTAAATATTTTCTTGCTGCCCTCAACAGAAATTCTCCGGGACATGTAGTAACATAATAAAAAGAAAATTTCACTTAGTATCAGACGGTTAAATTCAAATTTGTGGGAGTTGCCGAAGCGGGCTAATATATATATATATATATATATATATATATATATATATATATATATATATATGTATGTATATATACATGTGTGTGTATGTACAATATGATCTGTACGAATATAGAAATTCACCCTAAGGGTTTCGTATTTTTAATATCGTCGGGTAAGTATAAAATTCGTAAGCATCGAAGTCGTATTAAGTTTGTGAAAATAATAAATAAATATTAGTAATAACTACATATATAAAATAAACATTACTTTCGTAATAGCAACGATAATAATCATAATATTCAAATATACCGCAGATGGTAATAATGATGAAAAGAACTCCGCCGAAATGTCGGCAAAGTATGATATTAGAATTTCCATCATCTCACAAAGAGACTGAAAATATATTATTAGTTTATATACAGGTATTTATATATTGTATATATATATATATATATATATGTATGTATGTGTGTGTTTAGATATTTGAACTCGAAGAAGAGTTTCGAATTCCCTGGAGATGTACGAATGAACATAGAGTGAAATGATTATTATATTCAAAGCTGAGGCACATTGAAAAATTCTGATTCATATTCGTTTGAAGAGAGCATCTTATAAAATATAACAACACGATGTCGGTGAAAGGAACTGTTGGAAACACAAGGAACCATGTTGTAAGACAAGGTGGAAATACGGGTGGGAAAAATTGAAAAATTTGAATATACATCCTAGTTTTTCTTTTTAAGAAATAAACGGTAATATACATTTATATATATATATATATATATATATATATACATTTATATATAATAAGTGCGTATATTATAGTTAGAGTGAATGAAAGAAGAGAGTGGGTGTAAAGAAAATGCGAATAGGTCAACTCATGAAATATGCATAAGTCTTTCACCGTCGAAAAACACACACACAGCACAATAATCATAATTAATATCATCATCACGGTTTCCTACCAGCATAGGAATATAGGGAAAAGATTTCGCTGATGGATTATTAGAATAGTAATAACAAAATCGTATAATAGATATGGAAAATCATTCGCATTTGACTAATAATAGAAAGTAAAATGAATTTTAAACCGAATTTCGAAAGTAATTTAAAAACGAATTTCGAAAGAAATCTAAAAATTGAATTTCAAAGTCAGATTAAAGATGAATTTTAAAATAAATTTAAAAATCTCTAATTTATTCGACGATTTTAAATCCGCGCATAAAATAGCTAAAAACATTTCGAAGGACTCTCTTAAAGCGAAACTAGAGACGAGATTGGGACGTCGAAAAAATCGACTAACGCGACTGTGAAAAATTATATATATATATATATATATATATATATATATATATATATATATGTATGATTTTGTTTTTGTCTGCAGGATACCCTAGGGGCCACTTACTTCTCTATACGGAAGGTATCGAGCTCGAATACTATAAGCGACGCGAAAATTATCGTCAGAAAATAAACGTATAAATAATTTTACAAACCACCACGCATAACACCATATGCACGCTAGTATACACGACAAAAAAACACGCGGGGCTGCATTATGCCACGACAAAGAGCGATTACGATCAGTTCACCCGGGTGTGTGTGTGTGGCTATTTGCGCTAGCACCATATTGTCTTGTACGCTACTTACACTACAACAAAATATGTATAGGTAAGTAGTCGCCTGCCTTTGATACGGAGACGGCAGTTAATGATAATATGTTTTCTAACTAGTGTTGTCGAAGAACCGTATCTTTGCAATAACATAGTGTAACATTCAACTTTCGGCCTAAAAGGAATTTTTTCCGTATCTAGAAAGGAAGCTTGAAAATTTATTGGTGCGAGAGTTTTTCGGTTAGCTCGGACACGGAGTAGAATAAAAGCGAATAAAATTATTAACTAGTTTTTTAATTTTGGAGATTTGACATTACTAGATTTTTTCGAAAATAACTCGGCGGGATTTTAAAATTCCGATAGATTTAAATCTTCCAACGATTTTGTTTCAATATGCATTATTTCTTAATATTTAATGGAGAGAAAAGATTAAAACGCGTAAATTGGTATAGATAATCATATTCAAAATGGATTAAGTGACGAAGAGATATTGACTAGAATTGGACTAGCAAAAATGGATTTCAGTAAAAAGTGATCTTTACTAACGTCGAGAAATGTAAAAGTGAAAACTAGGAATCACATTGTTAAATCATACGTACGGAGCATAATGATGTATGAATCGGAAATTTGGACGATCAACCGCTAAATATATATATATATATATATATAAAAAAAAATAGAGGCCTTCGAAACTTGATGTTAGCATAGATTACAGAAAATTAGGTCAACGGAAAAAGTGACAGAAACGAAAAAGTTTTTAAAAACACAAACGAATCGAGGAGCTTAATTCGGAAGCTAAAGAATAGAATTAAATGGATAGGTCACTTATATCGACACAATCCATGTTTCGTATAATTGAAGGGAAAATGAAAGGAAAACGATAAAGAGGAAGGTAAATAAATAAAGATGAAATAACAGAGCTTAAAAGAATGACAGAAGGGACAATTTTAGTTGAACTCGCTAGGATCATGAGTCATACCAATCTATTGAGGAAAGGAAGAAATGAAATTAACGATTTTTCTAAACGTTCATATATTTTCTTTTTTTGGGGTGTCATTACAAAGTAAACGCAAGTTTTGATAGTCATCTACCGCGACACCTCGAAGTCATCGACAGGTCGTATTTAATATTTGTATATATTAATTATAAATTGTTAGGCCTATTATTGGTTCCACAGTACGTTCTTTCGAGACCTCGGATTTATCTACTATAATTGTTTACCGGAAAAATTATTCTCCTCTGGATTCCAGGGCATAACGGCGTGGGATCAAACGACCGTGCAGATGCAGCCGCAAAAGAAGCGTGTCTAATATCACCTATTCCCGCTATACCAATTCCAACGAAGGACTTCCTTCACACCATACGATCTAAATTATCCGATAGAGCAAACGAAGATTTTCAAACCTGCAGCAATACAACGTCAACTGGATAAAGTCAACTACATGTCAAAACTCAAACAGGAGAAACGAAGTAGTCCTGTGCCGTGTACGCTCAGGCCACACACTGCTTACTCACAAGCACTTACTTACGAAATGTACCGCATGCAATATTCCTTTAACTATTCCTCACTTGCTTATTACCTGTCCGTTATATTCCTCCGAACGTACAATCGCAAACCTTCCAAACTCTCTCCCAAATATTTTACAGCATTCTCCTACATCCGAATCTAGACTCCTTGCCTTCCTTCATTTATCCAGAATCTACCCGTTAATATAAATTCCTCCCGTGCCTCTGGCCTTAGTAGCAGTACACGGCACGGTTATCAACGAAAAAAGAAGAAGAAGAAGAATGTTAGTAATAAAAAAGCAACTTGTAATGATAAAATTAATAATAGTTAAGTTTTTTCACGCTAACTTTCCGAGCTTATTTAACACTATCGTAGATAAATGCAATTATTTCCAGATTGTTGGAAAATTTCCAATGTTAAACTTCTCTCCGAACCTGACAAAACTCTGACTGTCTTTCTAGTTATCGTCCAATATCCTTACTAACTTCGATAGGCGAGGTATTCAAAAAGATCATAAATGAGGTCTTCTTAAGAGAAGCTGACAGGGGGGACTCTCTAATTAAGCAGTTACAAAAATCTGGATATTCTGCGTTTGTTATCTCCTTTAATATTAAATGAGCTTTTAACATCTATAGATCGACTTCAATCATTGAGGTAGTCAAAAACTACCAAATTAAACCCCCTACATTATTAATATTATAATTAGTTATTTTTGTAATAGATAAGCTTCCCTTTCTATTGGCAAGTCTATTGGTGTTACCAGGGCGTGGTGTGCCAATAAATATTTTTTTCTCCATTGGTATAATCATTGTGTAATACATATATATATATATATATGTTTTATATGTACACCATTTTAACTCTATTCTATATTTAACCATATCTTATGATCTATTATATAGTCTATATTTTATATATTTGCTTTAATTTACAAAATTTAATGCGTATAATATTTTATTATGTTTTTTTTTTAATATAAATATTATATTTTCTGTTTATTGTTATCATTAAAACTATTACTAAGTCGCAAACTCTCATTATATACTTGACGTTTAAAGGGACTATGTTACTCTTATATTTAAGTCACACGTTGCATAGAGCTTCCGCACACATATACTTATTTTTCTCTAGTTATACTTGATTTCTTTACATGTTTCAGCTACACTCTCACTTACATACACATTAATTTAAACACACAGCTCTCTGCACTTTTATAAATGATTTCCTTTTTACAATAAACTTGCCCCACTGACAAAGTTTGGAATGGGGAACCAATTAAAAAAAAATGGTAAGCGTTTATTTTATAAGTAGCTTATGAAATACAAACGTGTATTTTGTTTCAATTCGAAACCGTTAATAACTTACGCATATTTTATTATTATTTTTTTGAAAAACGTGGAATTTAACGATCTAAAAATAAACAACATTAGGTAAAATTAAAATCGGTAAAAATATATTTCTATTGTAAACAAAAAATCACAAAACTTCAAATATAATTTTATAACTTTGATATTTTTTTTGTAAATTGTATATCTAAAAGTAATAATTTTTACTTTTTTTTTTACATTTTTATAAATTGTATACATTTTAATATATTATTCTTTTATATCGCTTGATAATGGTTTAAGAGTCTAAAATTTTTCAGCGATTTTAACTTCTTTTAATTATTATTATTAATACGTTAATATAATAAAATATTTCAAAAAATTAACGTAAATTTCATCTTTAAAAGATTATTAAAAATGCATTGGTCAGAAATTTCATCATCCATGGCGTATGAATATTATCATTATTATATATATATATTTTTTTTTTAATATGGACCAAATAATTTCGATGTCAGTACCTCGTAAATAGCGCGTTACTGATAAAATCTACGATGTGTTTTAATTACGTTGGACGTGTTAAGTAATTATAAGTTACTTTTTTTATTTTTTTTAAATTCTCTAGTTTTAAATCTCGATAATACGATATCCTTATTTAAATTGGTTCGTTTTTCCGAAAAATTCGCAAATTATTCCTCGTAATTATGCCGATATTCACGCAATCCGTGTATTATTAAATATATATATATATATGTGTGTGTCTAAAACACAACTGATATGCATCTATGTACGTGTATTAGGGACGTATTTAAGTAGTTTAATCAGCCCCCTTAAATATAATTCCATTTCGAATTGAGAACGTATATTGGGACGTCTGTAGAATAACGAAAACGATGTTCGTACTTTGTTCAATTCTGACCGTTTGTAATTTAGTATCGAACATTTCTGGTTTGAACGATGCATCCAAAAACTACCGGCCGGGGGTAAGTCGAAATCGGATGTTTATATTTATATTCGAAAAACTTCTCCGGAAAAAAGAAAATATATTCTAAGATAACAGCGAAATACGTAATAATAAATTCAAATAAAGAGAGAGGAACTCAGTCTAATCGATATACAATCACCGTTAAATTATTCGTGTATATATATATATATATATATATATATATATATATAATTATTTTCATATAAAGTATAAGGCGACCAAGAGAAGACGAACGGTATTGTTTATTGTTTTTTTCGAATAGCGCCTATGCCCCATGTTTGATGCAGATTCGTTTTTGTCCAATTTCAGTTATCATGGTATCCTATAACGAGAAGAAGCGCGCGTTTTACGTGTAAATTTTCGGCATGAATCGATCACGACAGTGCAAAGAGAGTTTCGAAAAGAATGTTCAAAGTTACGCCGATAGATTTTTTTTGTGGGTATACCAAGAGCCGCGTTTAAGAATCCACGAGATCTGGAGATTTGAAAACTAGGATTTCGGAAGAAATTTTAAAATTTCAGCGGCTTATGCTCGAAAAAGTCTTCTGGAAAATGTTATAAAAAGACTGAACGTATTTTTGCAAGTGACTGTCATCTGAATGATATTGCGTTCCGCGAATGATTGTAATCTCTGGTTTTCCTATTTTTAAATAAAATTTCATTCGAAAATTTTGGTCGAATAGTTTTGGAGTTATTTAAATAACAACGAAACCGTCCGTGTTCTCTGGGTCACCCTATATTTTGTTATCGTCGTCATTCTTTCGTCTTCGTTTCCACCAACTGGCAGACAAAGATTCTACGATTTAGAATAATAGGAAATTTAGCGGACAATTTACTTATATTACTTATATTAGCTTATTACCTAGGAATTGTTTCAAAGTAAAAATGTAACCCGAATTTGATTATATAATAGGGTATGTTGAAGGGAAAGAAGCGAAGAACATGTTCCGCAGATAGGTGTAGTATTGTTTTCAGATGGAAATTTGAGACCAACAATTCAGCATATATTAGAAGACTGCGGTGAATTTGTACCTGTAGGTTTGACAATTAGAAGATGTTAACAAACTTAACGACGGAGCCATAGGCTGGCTAACAAATTTAAAATTAAAGACTTGCCTTTTGTACTTTCTTTAATTTTTACTTCTATTTTCTTTATGCGCCGTGTTTAGTTCATTATCGATCGGTCCTAGATATTCTATTCTAAATAGAGCTTAAAATCCTGAGGTATATTTTTTAAATATTGAGTTAAACCAATGGCGTAGCCAGACTTGGTTGAAGAGGTGGGTTCAAACAAAACTAAATTATAATAGTAAACCCGAGTTAAATTGTTAAGTAAATAACCAAAACTGAAGTAGGTTAAAAATCCCTAATACAACTCGCCAGAGTTATTTTTTATGCTTATTAGACGTCGAATATGTAATTCTATTAGAAGCAATAGACGGCAGAAATATTTAACGTCACTGGAATTAATAGTATGTTATTGAGGACAGAGATGGTTAGAATAAATTCCGCGAAAAAATAAACGATAAATAATGATTTTATATTTTTTGAAGGAATAATACAATACTTAACTAAATTTAAAGTTTTAAGTCTATTCTTCGCGTTTTTCTACAACATTATTCTAGTACCTCCTATATTACAAAACTATTCAATTCAAAAACAACGAAATTTAAAAAAGTAAATGAGAATAAAAAAAAAAATAGTTGTTGCAAAACTGCATTTAACAACGAGTATATATTTTCTTATTATCAGATTGAAGCCAAGGGGGTTCAGACCACTAAAACCCCCTTGCTACTCCACTGAGTTAAACTATTTCGCGGGTATATCCTACTAACGTTTGCTCTTATATTATTTTCACCGTCAGCTTCACGTACAGTTCCTGTTACAAAAATTCAACTAGTATTACTTACACGCAGTCTCAATCGTACGTGGAAATTTTATACCAGGAGTTTATCCAGTGCCCATATATATATATATATATAATATAAATATAAAAATATATATATCATATAAATATATATATATATATTTATACAACTTAATAGAAATTTTTTATTCACTATATGTTAAAACCTTTCCTTGTCTTTATTCCACACGTACCGACAACACTCCATAATTCGATTCCTCAGCCTCGATACAGTGAAATCTCTAATAACCTTGAAAGGACAATAATCACGCGTATTTCTTCAGAAAACACGTTATTTGTTCTTCGGACATGTTTTAAGTTGGTGCGTATCTTTCTTTTTACGCCATCTCTCGACCGAAGTTTGGCGATCAGCTGTCCTGGCTTTGTCCTTGGACACCGTTGCTAACTCCGTAGATGTCTTGTTGTACCATCGACGCATATCAGCTCTCCATGACATTGTTCTTCTCTCTAGTTTCCGATGTCACTCGACGACACCATACAGGTCAAGTTGGGATAAACAATACCTTTCTGGATGCCTATTTATATGACCGTAATATTTTAATTTATAGTGTATAGGAATTCCATTGGTTTTGACATTTTTGCAGCACATCTTCGATCTTCTTTTCAAGTGTGTATGTGAGAATCCAGCTTTTCATCATATCGTACAGTAGTACTGGCCATACGTAACATCGCACCAGCCGTAGTCTTAATTACAGGTTAATGTCTTTCCGGGTCATCAGATTTTTCATATTTAAAAAGGTCTTCCTTGCTTTTTCTATGCGTGATCGTATCTCGATCGATTGATCGGTTTCCTCATGAAACCAGGTTCCGAGATATTGAAATTTATGAACTCTATCCATGATTTGTGACCATTTACTGTTAATTTAATTTTTGCTATGGCTCCGGTATCGCTCTTTCTATGTACTGCTAACCATTTTGTTTTGCTTACATTTTACTTATCGCGGTACCAACCATTTCTTCTAACTTATCAACTGAGATTAGAACTGTATCGTGTGCATATCTTATGTTTGAAATATGACGAATTTCGATGATCGTCCCTGAGCGCTTGCTTGAAAATTGCTTCTGAATATATATTAAAGAGTAACGGTGACAGTACGCATGGTATTTCTTCTGATTCGATATTTTCGCTTCCAACTTTTGCAGTCTAATTCCAGTCGTAACGTTAATAATTATTACAAGCGTCAGTAATCGCACATCGTTTTAAGCAGATTAGATTTAATAAAGAAACACAATCGTTACATCCTATACAAGGACGGTACTAAACGGGGCAACTACTGTGGTTGCATAAAACATTTCAGCGTCCTATCTCGGGAGCTGAACGAAAATAATGCTATTATCTGCAGCGATTCCTTTATCCCTGATCGGGAAATATGGAAAAAAAGAAGCAATAAAGAAATGTAGTACGAGTATACTGAAGATAAGATCAATAAAAGAAAAGATTACGATATTGCGGTAATTTGAAGAGAATGGAGACAGCCTAACAAAACGAATTTTCCACTACTTCGATAGGAATCGTAGATCGCAAATCGCGTGATTTCGAGAAGTTAAGGAAGACGTTAAGAAAATCAACATTACGGAAGATGACGTTATGGATAGAAATAAGTTCGGAGAGTTGAAAAATTGAAGAAGAAAACTATTATTGAATATGACGAAAGGACGGAAAAACAGAGTGAAACAATGAAGAAATACTACAGTGAAAAGAAGATCGTGAAGATATTTTACACAGTTGGCCAATTCGAAAGAAGGAAAATAATATATAGACATATTTATATTAATCGTAGGATTCTTACGACTGTTGTCAAAAATCAAAGGAAATATCTATCGAATACATCATCATTGTACAAAACTGCCCCTCCGCAGCGGCATGTGTTATTCCGGATTTATTTCTTGTTGGAAGGGCCAATCTAAGTGAATACAGAATTACCCTTAATCTTAATCTAGTTAGATCCTTAACATTTTGTCAAAACAGTACCTTAATTTCAGATCTTGGCACTACGCCACCCGGTTAATAAATTGTGAAACCTACCTAAAAAATAAATTAATCGACATTTTTTCATTCCAAACATTTAGGCTTAAATTACAGAACTTTGAAATTACCTTTTTCAACCCACATCTTCTGTCTGTGCATGGTAATTTTAGGAGAGTATTTACATCGGTTCAAGCTGTTCACCCTATTGCCAAGTACTACGATCTCGAATAAATTAATAATATACACTATCTTCAAATGCGGCGTCTTTAATGAAATAAGGAATAAATGCCAAATTAATGAAAACGTACCTTTATTTCCGAATACGAAAAATGCTGATAATTTATTCGAATATTTTCATTATGAAAAGGAAATTAACTTTGAGCCTGCCAGAGCCTCATCAATCCTTTTAATACATGCGGGTGTGATGTGCATGCGTATATTATATATATATATATATATATATATGGTAAATTTATTAATCGTAAGTTGCACTAATGTTTAATAATATTAATAATAATAATATACATTTATAATAATAATTATAGTAATTATAGGTTTCGTTATTTTTTCAGTGTTGTTAATATATTAATTTATACTTACTAACGCTATATGGAAGCAGCAACTTTGTATCTTTATCATTATGCGGTATAAACTAATTAAAGCTAATATATAAAAAACAAGTTTTATCATTCTTACGCTACAATAATGTTTAATTTTTTGATTTTTTTTGTTTGTTTGTATATATGACAGATTTCACGGTAATGGTTGAGACTATGTTTTGTCATCCTGACTGTTATTGCTCTTAAATATAAGTACACCCTGCAAAGGACTTCCTACACCGAGTTTGAAATACTTATTTACACGTGTTTATGAATATATGTATAAGTTATATATATATATATATATATATATATATATATATATATATATATATATATATATATATATATATTATATAGATTAATTGTATAATTTTCCTACTTTTAAGCAACGGTACTATACACTTTATTTATTTTCCTTTATTTGATTTTTATTTTTTTGTTATACATACAATTTTTCTGAAATATACCGTTGCAAAATAATAATAATAATAATATTCACTAAACTGGCACTTGTATCGTGTACGACGCTATTCTCTCACATCCTTATCGCTATCCGTGCTCCAAATTCTCTTCCGATTGCTTCATAATGGAGCTATAAAAAATACTCATCGTTGTTTTTAAATTTCAGACAGTAATATCTGCGTTTATTTGACAAAAAAGTACTGCATAATTTATTATATAACGATACACACTTATATATTCAACATTGGAAATCTTTTTTAATTTTATACTTTTGAATTTTTATCCGCAACGTAATGACGTTGCGTCTAACAGGTGCATCAAACTTACCTGCACTACAATCGGGCGTTCTGTATCGGCTATTCATTCTGAGAAATTCGCGAAACCGTGACGACCTACTGTTAACGCGATTGCTGAAGAAAAATGTTTACATTATATATAAAATTATTGGCATTATTACGCATTTCTTTTTAGGTGACGAAATATTTAGCCCGTTATCGAGATATCTACGTTTCTCCGCATTCCGAGTCTCACGCGATACAGATATACAACATATCCATTGTAGCAATCGAGAAAGATCAATACGCGATCGCTGATATAGACGTAACGAAAGATGTATCACTTCAAAAGGTAAATTCGTTATAAAAACGCAATTACACGATAATAAAATCGACCTACGACGATTATATCCATCAGATAATCATTATCGCAAAAAAAATTAATTTCGGAAATCCACAAGTCTAACGAATTTTTCTTTAGAATTAGACGTTATTAAGTGTATAACAGCTTCTTTTAACGACTATAATCAAAATTCAATTCTTAATCTTCAGTGTTTCCTTATAAACTTTTTCTAATAGATGGATCAAATTAAGTTTTATTTTTCGGTATTAATTAGTCATACTCTTGAAAAATGAAATTATAAGTTTTTTTTGTTTTTTTTTTTATCGTAAACAAAATGTATATAATAATTCGCTTTAAGGCAAACTTTATTTTATTCTTTAATCAATGGGCTATCAGTATAATATGAAGGGACCAATGACTAGAATCCATATATATTAGTAATGCTTTAATAATTTACATAATTTTCATTCCTACGCCAGGTCTAATGGCTTAGTTCTCCTCAGCCTGCTAATTTCCGTCTGTAGCGAATTATCCAATAAGCTAATCGCAAACCAGTTAGCATGACTAGGTAACCGCTCCTGATGTTTGATCGATATCTTTTTAATTACGTCAACTATATATTCCATGCCAAGGTCATCGTGCAACATGTGTTGTTCTATTTTCATTTATTTTAATTATATCTCGCTGCTCCGTGACATAATTTTATCCACTATCCAAGTCACGATTTGCTTTTGTTTGGCTTATATTTGAACTCAAGAAGGCGGTATCGCCGGCGAAAGTCGCTATTAAGGATATATCATCAACAGGTGTACATCAACCGTAAAGATAAGATACAATAATGCCCCCCCCAAGTTCCCTGTGGAACGCCCGCTTTTATCGGATATGTTTTGGATATAATTCATCATTATGATAAAAACATATTATTAATTAATAATATGCATTTACTTAGGGAAAACTATCGCATTAAATTCATTATAGAACGTACGTGAAAAGAATAGATATTATACATCTTCAATATTCGTTTGATCATTCCTCCAATTTTCAAATTCCTTCCTCCACGTGATTAGCAAATACCGGAATCCGGACTGGTTTCTTCATTTACGTCTGCGCGAGCGAAACTAGTCGATACGTGTTTTTAAATGTAAATATCGCGATACCGTATAAAGAGTGTTTTTATTTTAATTATTATTATTTTTTAATAAGGATTCTATTGCGACTGTAAAACTAATTACATTTATCCTAACTAATTATAGGAGGATTTCACTAGTAGTTAAATTAATTTATATAAAATAATAAAATTAATTATTAATAAGATCCGGCTGATGTTTTTTATTTCAGAATAATCTGACAGTTAGCACAAATTGCAATACTCGTCCCCGTGGAGTCCAAATTCTTGATCTTCATGTAGGATTTTTATCATTGAAGTCTCTTTCAAGAATCCAATATATTCATGCTTCAGAAATAATTTATACACCGTTTTTGTAATAATGTATAGAACTTAGATTAAATAACAACGACGCACTAAATAACAAACATAATTATAGAGAATAATAATAATGGGCACTTTTGAATTAAAAAAGAAATATAATCGTTACGCCAGTTGTTTTAATAGTAATAAATTCGCAGAAATATGATTATAGTTACCCAGTTAGGTCAAATCATCTGGATATTTACCTGTTTTCCATGCTTTTTAGCATATCTCGTGCAGGACATCCACTACTGCTTCTCCAGATTTTTTAACCATTTCCGCAACTGTACCATCCGATCCTGAAGATCTATATTCTTTTAGTTGATTGTTCGTATTTACTACTTCGGTTCTTATAATGTGAGGTTCTAATTCCGTATATGGCTCGTTGTTCATTTCCACTTCGTCATACATTAATATCGGGTAATCAAAAATATTTCCAGACTAGTAGAATAGTGTAAAATATTTGGGCATGCATTTGGACACTAGGTTGTATACCATATACCCAGATCGGCCTTAGGGCAATTTTATACAGCAATGTTTTATTTTCCAACGATAACCCTGATTTACTAGTTAGCATCCATGACATAGATCTCTGGTTTTAAAAATTAAAAAAAAAAAAAAAAAAGTAGTTTAAGATTATTATATTTAGCATAAAACTAAAGTGATGTATTTCAATTTTCAGATGGTCGCCATCTTTCATCGCTGCTATTTGGGTGGATACGGTTGTACATATTTCATAACGGCAACATTTAACACTAAATCATTATCGAAATTTTCCGAATTTTTAGATTATATAAGGAAAAGTACAGTCCCATCCATAACGTCGTTTAACATTAAAAAGGTAACACGAATTTAACTTACACGTAATATACATTCTTTCCATTTTTCTTTCACCATTTCACAATCATGACTACTGACAAGAATCGTGCGAACTAGCATCCCAAAAATCTGTTTTGTTCTTACTCGGATATTTACGAAGTCAAATTAGGTGTTCCGCGATGCAGTGTACTTGGATCCGTGTTGTATGAAATATATATACGTACAGTTTTTCTGTAAATGTGGGCACAACAACAACATCGAACCCGAAACTTAACCGGAACGAACACATAAACAAACTAAAAATAAGATGTTTGGAAAAGAATAAATAAATATGCTCAGGATGTTAAATAACTCGTCGTGGGGATCTGATCGAAAAGCATTAATACAGTTATACAAATCCTATATACTAAGCTGATTAGACTACACCAGTATAATATATGATAGTACAGCCTGTCCACGTTGGATAAAGGTTACAATCGCGATAAACACAAAACTGGAAAAATATAAGAAATACTTAACACCTACAAGTATCGTCAAATCAAAAATCTACAACATTTTGGAAAAAAAGTACGGCGATCATACACACATATACGCACTGATGCATCTAAGTCTATAAACCAAACCTCATCGGCCTACCTTACAACCAATCCCGAAGATAATAATTTACCCGGGTCAGTATCAGGTTTTACAGCAGAACTTCTCGCAATCTATAAAGCTTTAAAATCTAAGCAAGCGCAACCAAATAACTATATAATATTTACAGATCGTACAGCGCTCTTCAACATATTCAGCAACACGTCGAAAACACAAATACAGATACTTTCAACCTAAAACACATAATCAACAGCCTTATCTCCAAGAACAATGAACTTGTTCTTCTGCGGACACCAGCTCATTCATAGTTAAAACGTCGCCTACAAATATAAAAACAATAAAATCAACGCACATTACCGATTTACATACAGTCCTTTCACAAACAATTAAAACTTCATATCAAAAATTCTGGGAGACCCAATATACACACTTGTATCAAATTAAGCCGAGATTAGGAAACTGGAAAACAGCAGACCAGAAAGAGAGAAAAAAAAACCTAGCTAGATTATGCACAGGACACACGTTACTTACTTCACAACACCTACTCAACGGCGACTACCCATCTGCCACGAATGCAATAATTAAATATAAACCGCATACCATTAGAATGCACAAAATACAGAAGCCAACGTATTATAAACTATGATAAAAACAATACTGGAAGGTAACCGGAACAAAGCTAAAAATCTTTTGTCTTACTGATAACTTAATAGAAATAGTTTATAACCGACTTTAAGACGCATCAATCGAACGTCTATAAATAAAATAATTAAAAAAAAAACAAAAAACGATGTTCACAGATGATACTGCCATTCTATCCCGGAATTATGACTTCGCGTCATCGTCGCAGCAACTAGAAATTCACTTAAACGAGTTAGAAAAATGGTACAAACCGTGGAAAATTAAATTTAACAAGTCCCAAATGTACTCGTGTCTCATTTACATTCGGATTGATAAAATTGTCTAGTTAATATAAAGCTAGACAGAAAAACTGTTTCAACTTCGAATACGTGTAATGTATCTCGGCTTGCACCTCGATAAAAAACTTACATGAAGAAATCGTATACACGCTAAATGGAAGCAAATAAATATTATATTCCACAGAATGCATCAGCTAATTGCTAGAAAGACATTATTACCATTAGGAAATAAAGCACTATTGTACATTGACTCAGAGAAGACGGTCTGTTTTGTTCCTTAAATAGCGCACTTGATAATACTGCTACAATGCCATGTTTCACACGATTAGTGTACACACGAGAGATTCGTTTTTTTTTTTACTTTCAGGTACTTCATAACGAGAATGAGTGAGGGTTTTTACTACGTGGAATTTTATTTACGGTGTGAATCGATCACGACAGTGCAAAGAGAGTTTCGAAAAGAATGTTAAAAGTTACGCGGTATATACCATCTCGCAATTTAATTTTAAATTTTAAGGTGGGTTGAAAACTTTCGAGAGATAGCTTCTGCAGTGGACAAAGAAAAAATACCCTTCCAAAGAGAAAAAAAACAATTCTTACCGCCACAAACATCGATCGAGTTCGGGTAGCGATCATTCGTGCTGAAAAAATCGAAGACTAAAAGATCGATTTAAACAATCTTTCGATGAACGATGAAGGTCATTTTCAGTTATCCGAATTCGTAAAAAATCAGAACTGCCGCTACTAGTCCGAATGTAATGCAAATTCGATCGAACAGAAGCGCGTGCGTGTAACGGAATGGCAACGTGCGGAATAGTGGGGCCTTATATTTTCACTGATACCGTCAACGAAATGCGCTATATCGAGATAATAAACTCATTTTTGCCTGACTCACTTCGCCGTTGTCGTCGTCGTCGTCTGGGGCGTAAACGGTTTCAACAAGATGATGTGACGTGTCACTGTTCGGCAGAAGTACTGGCAGTACTGAAAGAAGCCGTAGACAACCGCATATTATCGCTTCGCGTGGATTTTTTTGTGGAAATACCTTAAGAGTCGCTTTTACGAAACACGTCCACGAAATCTGGCAGACCTTAAAACTCGGATTTCTGAAGAAATTCGAAAAATTCCCAAAAAGTATTCGAAAATTTTCGAAAAAGACTGAACGAATGTATTTTTTCAAATGACGGTCATCCGAACGATATTGTGTTTCATAAATAATTGTAAGCTAATCTCTCGTTTTCATATTTTTAAATAAAATGTTCGAATAAACAAAACCGTCCGTCTTCTCTGGGTCACCCTACATAAAAAACAATTCTAAAACACATATAGCGTTACGGAATCCCACTGGATTTAGGAGACGGCACACTACAGTCGAACAAATACATCTCGCATCGTAGCGATTATTAACAAATCGTTTGAAAATAAGAAATATTGCGCCGCTGTATTTCTTGACGTTGCCCAAGCCTTTGACAAAGTGTGGCATCAGGGGCTGAAATATAAGCTGAGTAGATTATTGCCAGCTAATATATGTCAATTGTTAGAATCGTATCTGGATGAACGGCAATTTCGTGTCATTCATCAGAATGCTGTATCAAGTCTTTATTGTATACTGGCAGGTGTACCGCAGGGGAGTGCTGTATACTAAAGATTTGCCAGTGGATTAAACAGCAACAATTGCAACATTTGCTGATGATACAGCGATGCTTTCAGTTAGTGATAGCCAGCTTGAAGCAACGGCTAAACTGCAGTCTGCTATCAATCGTACACAGAAATGGGCATTAACCTGGAAGATTAAGCTTCATGAACAAAAATCTGTTCACGTTATGTTTACATATCGTCACACACCAATTTGAAGCACCGTGTATACCTAGAGAATCAGCTCATTCCGCATGCGGAATCTGCTAAATACCTCGGTATGCACTTTGACAAACGACTAACATGGGAAGTGCATGTTAGGACAAAAATTAAACGGATGAAGATCAAAACAAAAGAATTATACTGGCTTATTGGACGAAATTCAAAGCTCAGCACCATCCATAAGCGACTATTGTATCAACAAATTATTAAACCGACATGGACGTACGGTATTCAATTATGGGCATGTGCCAGCAAAATAAATATCAACAGGATACAGGCTAGGCAAAGCGTGATCTTGCGAACCGTAGTTGATGCATATCGCTATTCTCGCAACGATGATATTCATCGAGATCTTGGCGTATCTTTCGTACAGGAAGTCATCGAGGATTTCGCAAATAAACATGAACAGCGGTTGCAGCAGCATGTAAATGCTGAGGCTGTTAAACTGTTGGATACCAACGATGACATCAGACGATTAAAACGTCGACACCCGCATGATCTGTCATGCAAATAAATTAAAATTCACAAAACTGTGATTGTAGCTATTGAGCTACAGGATCGCTCACGTTTGCATTTAGTATATAAGTCTGTGTATTAAATGAGCACTATGCAAATAAGAATACTTATTCAATCTGTATGATTAAGATTGTATTGTAAATATATATATGTATATAAAAAAAAAAAAAAACTTTGGGAAATAAACCTAATATAGAGAAAATTCGAACAGTTCAGTCGAAAAACTTTCAATCGATAATTGGCACGCCCTGCTATAAAGATACACAAAGATTTACAAATAACGACAGTTAAAGAAGAGATTGAAGCAAACAAGCAGCGATATGCAGATCGGTTAAAGTATCAGAGTAATCATCAACTTCAGAAATTAGAGTCGTAGTTGTTACTCGCTTCAGTCGACGAAAACAGACTAACATAATAAATTAATTAATCGTATACATCAACAAGGGCTGACTTCTATCCTATTAAATTACATCCCCCTACCAACCGTTTATTTTCTCAAATTGAAGATAGATTGCGTGTATTTAAAAATTGAAATAAAAAATTTGCTTTGCCAATAATGTAAATCTAAAAAGAAAAATGTAAAACGCTGAAGAAAGAAAGAATATATATATATATATATATATATATATATATATGGTTACACAGGGGAAAATAAAAGATACATATGTATATGCTCGTAAACATATTGCAAAAGAAAAAACATTAAATTTTTAAAAATACTATTACATTGGTATCTCCTACGTTAAATTGTCATCACATGACATAAATAAAAATTATGAAGATTTTGAGTTTAATATACATTTATACGGCCTCTTTATTATTAAATTTTAAATAAACCCCAAATCAACAAAAATATTTTATATTCTTTTAATTTTTAACCAATTACCTCTACTTACGTTTTTAGTTTTTACTAAACACATTTCAAGACGTGATTTACAATTTACAGTATTTAGCAATGAAAATACCGATTCAAACAATATGCGGTAATGAAAATATCGATTACTTTCCCGTATTGATATTGACTGTATTGAATACGGTGATGTAATGATTTCGCGCAACACTGAATAAACTGTTAGAATAGTTTTTTTGTCTACTGTTGTTATTAATGTTTGAAGAAATCGTTAAATCATCGTATTCAATACAGTCAATTACGGGAAAGTAATCGATATTTACATTGCAGCATATTGTACGAATTGCGGTATTTTCACGACCAAATATTGTAAATCGTAATCGCGTCTTGACGTATATTTAGTAAAAAGTAAAAATGTAAGTGGAGGTAATTTACTAGTTCGACTGATATCGACATACGAAGCCATGAACGTAATATTGCGTTTTCGTTTAAGCACGGTGATTTGTATTTATCGCGTTCACTTAGTTCCGGGGTCTGTTCGTCAATCTATCGCCAGCTCTGTTGACATCATTCTTACTTCTTCAAATCTTGCAGCTATCGTGAATTTGTCGATCATTAATTCACCTCTTAACAGTGTAATGATCACCTTCCGATTTGTTTTTTTTTTAATAGTTTCCAAGCCCGCACTTACGATTAAATAATTTGTTGTTATCAAGGTGCAGGAAACTAGTATACTTAATAAATAAATGTGCGCAAGAGTTGCGTAGCTAGAACAAAAGAACAACAACCAATATAGTCCAAAAATAAATAAGGAGATAGACGAGTATATCGTGGTCTTCCTCAGGGCTCCGTTTTAAGTCCAATATTGTTTAACGTATATATTTTACTTTTCAATTATCGTTTAAAAGTACTATCATATCCTACGTTAATGATATAACAATGTTAAGAAAAGAATTTATTAACTACCATCAATATCATACAAGAAGATATTACCATAATTATTGATTGCATGGCCGAGTCCCATCTAATGATCTTACAAAATTAATTTTATTTGTATATATAAACGGTTGACCGACCATACAACGATTCGTCTTAAAAGTGATGCAATCGTTTCAATTCTGTTAAATTTCCGGGTCTAGTATTAGACCAGAAGTTACTGCGGAACATATTCTGTTACTTTGTTCGAATTTCAAACCTCAAAACATACTGAAGACGTTACGACATACTCGGTGAGGTGACTTTATTTAACTCTGGTAGAATTAGATTATAGATTAACAATTTTTGGAAATGCAGCCCGAAATCATATGACTAAACTCACTCGGATTCAAAACTATTGTTTACGCGGGACGCTCGGAGCATTTCCTTCATCAGAAGTTGGTTTATGTTCGGAATCCTGTATTGCAGTGATCTAGTTGAGAGGCCAACAATTTGCAAATCAGTTTTTCCTAAAATTTCCATCCTTTTCTAATTATCCCTCGAATATCACGAAATTTTTCATAAGTGGAGATTTAAACCTAAAAATCCTTTCATTTTTCTCCTCCGCCAATATATTTCTTCCAAACAAATCCTATATCTGTATTCTCTCAGTTTACTGGCAAATTTCCAGTTTCTACGGTAGATTTGATGTCTTAATGGACTTATTCCTTCTTCCAACCTATATCTTCGTCATTCGAAACAAGTAGCCAGAATTTTTATACGCGTACACTGATGGATCTAAAGATAGTTTTCAAGGCCGGCTATGATTGGCCTATTCCGAGGAAAAAACTAGAAAGTTTGAATTACCATGCTTGTGATTTTCACTGCTGAAGCTTTTCCGATCGTTAATTCTTCACGTTTCTAATTTTTTAGCGGCAATATTCTAATTTTATCGGATTCTCTTAATAGTCGCCTTAATTCTATAACGAACTTTCGTGTTACCAAGGGATTTTATTTTATCAATTTTACACGAAATATACAATTTAAGTTTATTACGGTCAACTTTTGCTGAATTTCAAATTCATGATAATACTGTTTATGATGAAGAAATCAGCAGCAACTTTTATGTCCGTGCATTCCATATTCAGATCTGCGTGTGGTAATGAAAGCCCAGTTGGAATCGAATTGAACCGTTTTCCATCTGAATAAAGTCAGCAATTTTTATAAAAGCGTTAAACCAGAATCCAAAGAAGCGTGGTATTTTCTAAAAAAGTTTAGCGGTCCAATTTCTCGTCGCATAATCACAAGATTGGCTTCGTTTAAATCATTGTTGTCTACATGCTCATTTGCACAGAATTGGAATGACCGAAACCAGCACCTGCTCTCACCACCCGGACGGTACCGATATGATTCTGGATTCGAATCATTTGTTTTTTAACTGTTCCTCGTACTATGCAGAACAATCGCATTTATTTTAGCTTATATCTTTAGGTCATTGGCCTTCTTATATCATAAAAGTTTATATATGTGACGCAGTTTCCGTGATAATTAAGAATTAAATAATGATGCAAACTTTCTATGTCGCATGTTGGTTTCGAACCCACGGCCGTCAAGTTGACAGTCGAGCACTCTAGCAACTATTATACCACTGCGCGACATTTTGTTTTTCACGGACAGATCGGTTAATTCCAAAGTTCAATTTAAGAATTAAGATAACAATAATAATAATAAAATTAATATTGCAAATAAACGGGAATAATTATGTACGCGTTAATTTTTAATCGGTTAATTTTTCCAACGACCGTTAATAATGTTTCGTGTTTCTTATTTCTACAGGGTCATTACAAATTGAACTCAACGTTTCCGCTTCAGATGGCATTCAAAATTTATCGAAATTTCGAAAATTATCATTGGATAGTTACTAACGAATATTACGGCACTAATAATATACTGTGCTTAAACATTACCGCAGAGGCGGAAGTTTTGTCTTATAGAGAACGTATACCAATGTGAAATAAAGTTTACAATCTACACATCTATTCATATTAAAACGGTAGTGTCTGTGATTTGCGAATATTTCCATTATAATCACTTCTTTGGGCTATTTTTATCACCCGTAAAAAAAGAAATCTATTTTTTTTTTTATTTAAATTTTTGTCTGTCTAACTCAAAAACTATTAAAGCAATTAAATTTGCACAGCTTACAGCCTATATTATCGGATCTAGACAGAAATTAGAACAATTTATAAAAAGTAGAAGACGGCGATGTCAAATCGTTTAAAATGTTCAACCTATAATCTGGAAACAGTACATCGATTAGCCGATAGACCGACAGTAAAATCATCGGTTCATTCTGGATTTCCTTTTTTTTTTAGCATTCGCTTAATTAAAAAGACAGCGATTAATCTGTCGAAGATCATTTGTAAAATATCTCATCGCATCGAACCTTTCTGGAATAGTTTCGTGCAATAGAAGAGACGGCGATATATACTTTGCGGGAGGATATATAGTAAACATTTGCTTATCGCTCTTTTAACTTTGTTCAAATATTCTAATTAGCTCTACGTGGATTCTCGTCGGGATCAAGTCAAAAAATTAATTATCACTAGAATCCTAAGAAGTCTTTTTAAATGTCATCTAGAAACACGTCTTAAAAAAAAAGTATTTTTAAAGGTTATTATTTAAAAACGTATTTTAAAACGTATTTTTAAGCGTCATTTAGCCAGCAAGATTATGAATTCACAGAAGAGCCAACATCGTTAATTAAATCCCGTATATTAATTTATTTAAAATCTCATTCGTGTTATTATTCCCGTCTAAGTACGTGTCTTCGAGCGTACTGTTTTATAACATCGGACACGTATCGATTATTCAAGTCTCTATGTAGGTTTCGTGTTGGTTATGTACCTGCACCTGTCATTGTTCTTAATATTTTGAAACGTCTATAGCACCTTTATATTTGTTTTTTTTTTTGCACAACCCCACAGCTCAATTAAGTCCAGACTGGTTTTATAACTGCTGTATATACCGAACACTTATTGGTTAATGAGAGAACAGTATTTCTTCCTAAGAGCCGTTTCATCTAACCCGGATGTTAAATTCCTTCTTTTTTTTTCTATACGATGCCGCCGTGTCAATCGACTTGGTCTGAATAGGCATTGCGAGGTTATTGATTCTGACAGGTGGAACTATAATCTTATTTTCTATAAAATGGATCAGATTCTTCCAGAAATACAATTATGTAAATTAGTAACGTGTATAATATTATATCGATTTCGGAAAATACCATCATAGTTATCCATTATTTATGTACACCTCGGGTTATGAATTTACTGAGGAGATAATACTGTTAATTGTTATTTTCAAACGATAAAAAATGTAGTTAAAATCGCTAAATTTGTATTAAAAGACGAAAAGATTTTTCGGCCATTAAGCCATTAAAAATAATAACAATCAATTAATAATAATATGCGATTACCAATATTCTTCCTATCAATTCCTTATTGGACGAGCAATAATTTCCGGAATATATCAAAAGAGCTTAGAAATGGTCTGTTCTCTTAAATACTTTTCAAATAGTGTTATTAGCAAACATTTCTGAATATAATTTTTTTTAATGCACACGGTAACTTTAGAGAGAGTACCTTCGTAAATTTAAATTAGCAAACTCTCCGAACTGTCTTGTTTCGTATGCGCAACATCTAATTTTTGAATGTGAACGTTTTAGACAGTTGATGAGTATATAATACGTCATTAATCTTAGACAGAAATAATGCAGACAGAATGATACTTTTTTTTTCACGATTTAATGAGGGAAAAGTTAACTCTATAAAATAGAGAGAGGTCTCATTGACTCAAATTGTCAATAAATATTAGCAGTTATCGTAGTAGTAGTGATTTTCAATTAAGTAATGGTATTAACTAATTCAGTAATACAAATGTTATCCCAATATTAAGATAATGATTTAAAAAAATGTATATATATATATATATATATATATATATATATTTACTTTGAATTCATGAGTTCCTTGTAAGAATTACATCGTGTATTCGATATTTTACAACTAATGTTCCTATAGTAGTTACGATATAAATAGCATCGCTATTAATAATATTTATTTTAATAATGTAAATATGTATACTTGTTTAATTATTATGTTTAAATGGTATTGGTGACTCTAATCATCACCGTTATTAACCAAATTAAGTAATTTCTGTGTTATTCTATAAGTTTACCACTCGATCTACACACATTAATTAATATTCGTCAGTTAATAATTTATTATTAAACACACGTATTATTCGATAGAAAAGTTTAATAAACTTGCCCCACTGGTTAAATGGGTTTAAAAAATAAAATATAGAAATAAAATATAGAAAAGAAAGTACTTAATTCAGATGTATAATATTACAATGAAAATCAATGTGAAATAACTGATTCGATTATAAACTAACCTGCTGCTGAATGTGCTGAACAAAACAATCAACCAATCGGCTACTTATAACCACATTGAATACGAGAGCAATGTATGTAATGTAAAAATTATAAAAATAATTAAATTCTTAAAACTAATTCTTTGGAACAAGAAAATATTGAAAGTGAAAAGAGTGATAACAAAGATGAAAAACCGAACAAATTCAACGATCCAAAAGCTCCAACCATAACAGCTATCAATGACAATACAGAAACTTGCACACAACCACCCAACCCATCCACAAAACGACCCCACCCATCAACACCAGACTCACCACATGAGATATGCGAAATATCTTTTATAACACAATCAACTCCCAAAACAATTAACATGCCACCCTCACATGCAGATAGTAAAGTAAAGCACCAAAATAAAAAACTAAATCCCAAGCTCCTACAACCACATCACCAAGTTCCTCCAATGCCAAATCTAACTGTTCCTTAAAGATCGCACCTATTAAAGAAATAACCGATAAAATTAAAGCATTGTTCGAAAATAACCAACATAATTTCATTCTTGATTTCCCCCAATACCAAACATTTGTGAAAAACATAGCTTATGACCCCGACTATTTAAGCTTTGCCAACGACTACACCAACGACAAAAAGGGTCTAATACATGTGATGTGTCAGTGACTAAACCATTCCTAAATGGTATGAGTATAAAAAACAGGTGCTCTCGAATCATAAAACACCTTAGCAACATGACAATACAAAGTGTCACTAGCGAGACAAATGCTCTCGACGACGAATAAATTTAAATACAAAACACTTTCAAACAACCAATAGTTAGCATTCTGGCTTTTGTAAGAGAAAGCGGACTCCTAACGCACATATAAACTAAACACACGTCTCCTTATGCTGTAATAACCCTGGTAGTTAGGCATATGGAGATTTACATAATAAATTAAAAAAAAAAAAAATTCTTCATAATAGTTTGTTATTGAGTTTAATAAAAAAACAATTATCACTTTATTTAATTATCACCATTTTTTTTCCTAATTTTTTTTTAATCGTTTTCCACTAGGTAAAAAAATTTTATATAATTTTTCGGTTTTCGTGTTTCAATTATTTACAATGTTTTCTCCGCATAATGATTTGTGAGATTAAATTTATACCGTATTAGTTAAATATTTTCATTATTTGGCAGTTATCATTGCTAGATAATTTTTATCGAACCCAAGTAACTCTTTATCACTTTCTGTATTTTTATGTTGACGTTTTTCGATATTTTCAATTATATTAACCGAAATTATAAAAAATTTTACACGCGGACGAACATTATATTTAAAAAAAAAACAAAGATAAATACCAGAAAAAATGGAAATAACGAAAGAAAGGATAAATTTTGACGAAGAATTAGTTTCATGAAGTATAATTTTAATCATTCTTTACTTTTTATATTAGACAGAATTTTTTTTGCTTGTGTATGTCGTTATGGATTATTATATACATCGCTGATCGGTTAATTGTGATAATTATTTCGAGTTACTTTTTTTTTTTTTTTAAATATATATTTGTTACTTTTAAAAACTGAATGGTTTTTTTCAAGTTCCACTGCATTATAAGAGAGTGCCGTGTGAATTGAAATATTGCCATCAGGATGGTGTTTCTGAAGTGCCCTGCAGTTTGTTAGAATGTGTTCGACTGTTGGCGTCCACAGTAGCAGCATATCGGTTGGTTTTCTTTTTCTATTATGTAATTATGGGAATTCTGAGCCGAGTTAGTACAACATCATCACGTCGCGATGGGATGATTGTTCTCCATGGGCTGTGTTCAACCGGACGTTTCGGAGTTTGTTGATTGTACGCTTCCAGCGTAAGTTCCATGCCTCACGAAATTTCTTGTATTTGAATTGAAATTTTCGCTACTGGAACTTCGCAGCGATGTCAGATTTTTCATTTTCCTTTACGTCGGAGTATGAAGGGATCTAGCATATGATGGTTTCTTGTATGTGTTGGTTAGCTGACGGGTGATTGGCCTATCGAGTGGTTAGGTTCTGCTTTGAAACGGCGTAAAGTACGTCGGTAAAAATAACATTTATCGGTAATATTGTACGTCTAAATTAAGCATTTCCTTATATTTTATTTTTTCATATTTTTTATTTTAAATTATGACTTTTTCGTTTATTCTTATTTACTTGAAAATGGCTTAAAAACCGAAAAGTTTTATGTCTTTTGATACAAATTTAGCGATTTTAAATACTTTTGTTTATATTTATCTATATAATTTATATAAAATTATCTACGTTCTAATTGTTATTTCTACGCGAACATAATCATCCGTTAAAATTACGATACGCGGGTGTTGTAAAGTTACACAAATAAATGGGTTGAAAATGTTTATTTCTGTTTTTTATATTATTTGTTCCATTTTTTTTAAAACATATTAGTTATATAACCTTTTTCCTTTCATCGATTGAACGCATCTTCATTTTCTGAGTATATAAAATGTTAATATTATACCCTCACTAAACTCGAATAAAGATGAGAATATTATTTCGAATATTTCGAGACAACTAATGCCTGCTGGTGGTTCTCTTTTAATTCCAACTATCATAATTTTGTACGAATACCGCGCATAGTTTTAACAATCTCACAAATTTACGAATCATAGTAAATGTTCAACCTGTACTAAAATATGTATTCTACAAACAATATCAGGAGTCTTATTGCTAACTTTATGCTAACTGTTTGCTTGCATACAGTAATGATTAGTATAACTATAAAAAGTTTTTATAAAGTTGTATAATTGCTAATTATTTATCGAAAATTCGTTTGGCCCGATAACTAAAGCCTCCTCTAGAACAAATAGTAGCTATAATATCCCCTGTTTTTAAGCAACGCGTAACCATTATTCAGAAGTTTAATAACTTCGACATTGCTATGTCGGTGACTCTCAGCGTGCAAAAGTCTTTAATTTATCAATTTGATTCCGATGGTACTAGGAGAGTAATGGTACACATCAACGGTAGCTCAAAGAATGTGATAGTTGAATGAACGAATGAACAAAAGTATATATATTTCATAATTGCTATCAATTACATAAAATGGAATATTCCAGCTTAACTCCTGCTCATACTGTGCACCTTAGTAATATATTTGACACAAGTTATCTCAAATTATGTATAATTATATATTAATTTTAGATAATTCGTGCCAAATCTATTACTAAGGTGCACTTTAAAAAGATGAAGAAAGAGAAGCAAAACTTCGTAAAGGTGTAAGACCAAGGATGTGTCTTGTCACCCATGCTATTCAATGTTTACATAGAACAAGCGATGAAAAAATAAAGGAAAGAAAAAGTTCAAGGAATACCAATGGGGAAAATGTTAGTGTACTTAGATTTGCCGATGATATCGCTGTATTAGTTGAATCAGAAAAAGAACTGAATAAAAGTGCATAATGGAAAACATGCTGCAGGAATATGAAAATAAAAAAAATAATATTAGTACGCAATAAATATAATAATATAAGGAATCAATTTAATATCGATATTACGGGAGAAAAAGTAGAATAAGTAAAAGAATTTTGTTGGGACGCGTAAAAGCCAAAGATGGTAGAAGTAAAAGAGATATAAAAAGCAAAATTGACCAAAGCTAAAGCAGCGTTTTATAATAAGAATAGCTTATTGACATCGAGAAACATAGATTAGGAAAAGGCTGCTGCAAGTATATGTATTCAGCATTGCCCTATATGGTTGCGAAACTTGGATAATGACGAAAGACGAGAAGAGAACATTAATGGTATTAGAACTGTGGTGTTACAGGAGATTATTAAACATAAAATGGACAGATGAGGTACCCAACGAGAAAGTTTTGAGAAGAATTAATGAAAAATCGACGTTGTTAAAAATAATAGTAAAAAGAAGAACCCAAATAATAGGCACTGCGACACGAAGGGCTAATCTAATAGAAGGGATGCATCCCGGAAAGAAGATTGGAAGGCCACGAACAGATTACATTTCACAGATACCCAAAGATGTGACGGCGTCAATGAAGAAGTGAAACGGATGGCACTGAATCGACAGAGATGGGAATCAATGACAAACCAATCCTAGGATTGAGCACAATACGATGATGATATATATATATATATATATATATATATATATATATAGGGAATCATTGCCCAGAAAGATTTGCCAACGACGGCAATAATGGCCACAACCTTCCGTATGCTAAATGGAATATTAAAAAAAAAAAGGAAATGATAAAAATAGGTACATTAAATGTGAGGACATTAAAACTAAGAAGAACCAATTTTAGAACTAGAATATGCTCTGAAACAAAGATTTAGATTCATTGGGACTGGCAGAAGTGAGAAGATTAGGTGAAGAAATTATAAAAAGAAGAAATTAAATGCTTGTCACCTATAAAGGAGAAGTTAAGGAGCAAAGAGGAATTGGATTTATAATATCGAATGGTTTTAAAGGTAAAGTTAAAAAAATGAATGGAGTTTCCGATAGAATTATTGATATTACCTTTAAAACTTCCTATGGTCTAAAAATGACAGTGATATAAATATATGCCCCAACTTTTGATTCATCAGAAGAAGAAAATGATGATTTCTACCAAGAACTGCGGTGTACACTAGAAAAAGTAGAAAGTAATGTTCCCAGAAAAATACTAATATTAGGAGATTTTTAACAGCAAAATTGGAGTTAGACAGAAAGGAGAGGAAGAAGTCCTTATGTATATGGAAAACGGAATTTTAGAGGTTAAAAGCTGTTGGAATTTTGCCAGTGTGAAAATTTCGAAATAGTTAAATGGACCTTTATGTCGCCAAATGGAGAGTATAAAAACGAAATTGCCATCGTTTTAATAGAAGATATTAGATGTGTACGAAACATAAACATCAGTACAACAGAATTCCAGACAGATCATAAACTACTCGCAATAACTTTAAAAGTAAAAAAAGATAACAGAAAATTAGCGAGGAACGAACACCAAGAATAAAGATAATGGACAGCCCGCAAATCGAGGAATTTGTTTAAGAAAAAATGCGTGAACTCTAATAAGATAGAAGAAATCAGTCAAGATGTACAAGATTGTTATGAAAGTATTAGGAAATCAACGCAGTCAGTTATAAAAGAGAACACGAAAAAGAGGAAGAGAAGCTTTCCGGAGGATCTGAAGATGGATGTTAAAAAACGTGAACGGCATACAACATCAAAGGAAAAACCAGAATTTAATGTTACGCGTAAAGCAATGTGGTCGGAAGTCTTATAGACGAATGCAATAAAGACATAATAATCAGTATATTACCGGAAAATTCTAACTAGGTAAGGAAAATACGAGAACTTATAACGCGGGAAAAGGTAATTAGAGGGGGTAATAGACAAGAAGAACATTTGCGATTTTTCATTTGAAAAAAAAATATTAGTGATTTTAACTTCTTTTTATTGTTTTGTTCATTTAGTAATTATTAATGTTGGAGAAATATCGATTCGTTAAAATTTCATTTAATTTTTATTTCCATTTTGAAATACTACATTAATTGAATTCACTACGTATTATTCACACGTGTGATATGTAAACTTTTTACGAATGTATGTGTGAAAATAGAATGTATTATACTAAGCATATTTGTAGATGCGTATATACAGACATAAAATCATTTAATGTATAAATAAATAATAATGCGCATATATACGTTAAAGTGTATACGTTGATATTATATATTCATTAATAGAGGCTCCGTCAGAATGGTTTGGCGTTAGCTCGCCCTGGAAGAAAAAAAAAAGCTGTTTGGCGTGGCAAATGTCGATAATGTAAGTCGACAGCGTAAGGCTTTACAAAAATTGATGACATTCCCGTATTCAAGCCATCACTACTTTCACGATAAGATAATACAAATAATAGTAATAATAATGATAAGAATAATAATTATCATTGTGGAGTTGTCTATCCTACTATTATAGGGATGCGGTTAACGCTTAACGCTGTAAAACCGATAACGATAATAAATACGAACAATATTTGATTAACGTATTTCCCCGGCAACGTCTAGTCCCATAGATTTCTGTCTTTCATCTCACTCGCTCTGCCGTCTATCTAATGAATAAAAGGCGAATTTTAATCAGTCATTTTGAAGTCTGCTTTAATGACGTTCACGATTCTACGTTTCTTCCACTAACAGTAAAATGCCAGTTGCCGGTGTACAGACTCGTTAATCATCTCTTTAAACAAACGTCAATTCGAATATCGACAGTCTCAGAAGCCCCCCCCCCCCGATACGAGAGGACATCGTGCGCTTAGCTCTTCGGATCATATAAAATACTTCATTGAATTGGTGTCGAATTTGTTATATATATACACACACACATACATATATACATATATATATACATATATATACATATATATATATATATATATATATACAATATGTCGCATGATTGGAATGTGTTTTTCAATCGAACAATTTTTTCACAATTTAAAAAAGAAAGAAAGAAAAAAATTTAAAATTTAAAAAAAAAACGACATTTTTCTATCTAGGAACCCTCCGGAAGCAGGAAAACCAGTATAATGCAAATAAATATCGAGAGCAACCCTAACCCGTAACGGTGATTTAATGCTGGCTTAACTAAATGCGAACAACGCCAAAAAAAATCCGAACGAAATCCCGGGCAAAATATTTTAACTTTAAAATATACCTAACGAACGGACAGAAATAAACGCTATATTAGCGTTTTTATAGCCGATCTCTTTCGAACTGGAGAAAGAGATAGAAAATTCGAGAATATTCAATAGGCATTTTGATTTTGATTTTTATTTATCCGGCTATTAAATATCCAGTCTTTAAATAGGCCCGACGAACGGGAAATATTACATTTGAAAAATTGCTCAATCGGTTTAATAGATAAAATTTTAATCCGAAGTAACATACAAAAATTTTAACTGCGTATATATGTATGTATATATATTTATTTATATATTTATCATTATATATCTGCAATACGATATAGCCCGAAGTTTTGGGAAAAAAAGACGAGAAATATTTTCGAAACAGGAAAAATATTATAATTTAACTTGCCTTAGTTGCAGTGTATATATATATATATATATATATATATATATATATATATATATAGATATAGTGTAGACATTAAGTTTAATTATATAGATTAGTTTATTAATAATTTATGACCGAAAATTTAATATATTCTGATACTGATCCTGACGTGGTCTTGGTCAAAATTTATAATATACTAATTAAATTTTAATTTTGATCCCTCTTCATAAAGAATTATCGAATTTTGACTTTACCGGCACCATCGTGATCGCCAATGTTTAAATATCTTATAAAGCAGTCAAGTATTCTAATTATTCTGTTACTATCGTGAACATTTTATTCAAATTTTACTTTTACTATTATTTATTCGCTATGTACCCGGTTAATCACTTAAAACGTTATAATATATAGATACCTTTACAGCCCACACTTGATACTGTGGAAGATTCCGTTTATACTTTAATCGATAATGCTAATTTCTTTAGCTATGGTAGGGGAATATTTTAATACATAAGGAAAGTAGTCAGATGGAGTAAAGCTGAAATCACAGTGCAGCATTAAAAAAAAAAACTAAATTTACCTATTCGAGTTGGAGGGGACAAAAGGGGTTTTCTCTAAGTTGCGTACTGAAAAGACGATCAGGTAATAAATGATAATCGTTATCTACCGCTCGGTACAAGTCTTTTGCGATTAATCTTCTTACGGAAATTATTTAAGAAAGAAGTTTATAGCACTTGACAAGTAATCGACTATTGTTCTCAGTGTACATCGCTTATGATCCTTAGTACATAGTGAACGATATCCTTGTGAGAATACTACGCCATTACATGACCGCGTCTTTAGCTAATGATTCGACAAGTTCATAAGCACATATAATTTTAACGTGTAAATGGAATCGAGCTGTATGGAAGTATGTGTAAAAGTAGTTTTATATATTAAAAACCAAAAAAATCGCCCTAAAATAGGGAGTACGACGCTTTTTGTATGAAAATAATATTAAGCGGGTGTATGTGTAGGAATATTTTTCCACAGCTACACTCCCGGTATAGTTCGTATTGTTTTTACCGGCGATTCGTAAACAATGAGGTCTTCGACCAAACGTTATACGAAGGGGCCGCTGGCGAAGAATAAAATGCTCGTCCGTTTGCGAAGAACAAAAACCACCCGACTAACTGACCCAACTCGCGGCCCAGCCCCACTAGAAGTTTTTTCATCTCATTCTTGTTTTCAGTAGTAAAAATTAGCGAAGCTTCTAAGCTTTGAAAGTTTTTCATCTTGATAGTATCCTACGTTATGAAACGCTTTAAATTTCGTACGCGCTCAGGTAAAATTATTCGTTTTCCGCTAGTATCTCTCTCCGACTTACACTCTAAACTTCCGACGAATAAGAGAAAGAAATTAAGTTGTCGAAAAATAGGCGACCGTGTCCGACGACAGGTTCTTTTGTTTTCCGGCGCGGTTATTATAACACTTCGTATTGTCGAATAAACAAAACGCTCTTCTAACACTGAACAGGCGGATACTTGATAAATTATCGAATTCTGAACTGTGGAATTCGTGATTATTAATTCTGTACAATTTTAATTTATTATTCTCGGTGCTTCAGTCGCAACGATTATTTTTCCGAACTCTTATAATAATGGATACAGCGGTAGAGAGATTATCCGACGAGAATGACAACGAACGAAAATTATCCGAGCGAATTATTAAGATCGTCCGATTTTCTTCTGTAAGTACGTTAGATTCGCAGTTTACCGCAGGTGGTGTAGTTGAACCTCTTAAAATCTCAATGGAACTGCTATTACTTATCGAATAAGTTGAATTTCATCTTTCGAAGATTGACTATTCTAGACAATGACCTGAAAACTCGGGGTGTGCGAAATTCTAGCTACGCCGATTAATATTTAAAACGAGGCGAAAATCTTCAACCAATCCAACTGTATATCTACCTTAATCGTATTTGCCATGTTAGTCGAAATTACCTGATTATGAATAAATTGCTGTAACTTCAAATCACCGTCCGCGTTTCATTATCTTTGTAGTTATCTCAAAGTCGTAACAATATATTTTTAAAGAAAAATAGTAAATGTTGTTTTCGTTATTTTTCTGCCTTTATTAGACGTCGAGGTGACAATCACGTCGGAATTATTAATTCGTCAAGTGGTTTATTACTCATTTTTCATGACAGTTACCCGCGATATTTTATGTTTTCAAATATCGTTTCATTAAATTATCTCATTTTCTTTGCAGTGCAAAAGCACCGAGTCGATTTTATTTCGTTATTATAAATGTCTAGAATAGTTCGGTAAGAATAAGAGAAGTCTCATGTTTAGATAAAAGTATTTCATTAAGCTAGGAAAGTGTAACTAAGAGCGAATGCAGTTATATATATATATACATATATATATATATATATATATATATATATATATATAAAGAAAACAGTGCAGCAGATATGAGCTACGGTGATTTAAACATTACAGGTTGAGCAAACAAATGGATCAATTTTGGATAAGGTATAAGAGTGAGTCGAACAACGAGTGTGACGTATTGGATACGGAACAACTTTATCCGGCTGAAACCACTTTGTTAAGGTGTAAAAGAGAAAATCTGACTGTTGCTTGTTCCTCGAATTTATGGAGCATGCAGCGACCCATGTCGGAACATGTTGCTGGAAACAATTCTGTAGAAGACACGAAGGCCACTTCTTTTGCCACCTCGATATGTCCTTCCATTTTCAATATGTCCAGGAATCTAAAGTACACGGTCTGCAGACTTTGATTATCGATTGTCAAATTAATCTTCTTTGCGGATGGACGCGTGCATCTGAAATTTCCTTTCAGCTGTTTGATCGAATATAGCGCGTCTGTGATATTGAAAATTTCCCGCTCAATATTTAGACAGATGCAATTAGTACAGCTTGCAGAATTACGAAAAGTTCCTACGGCGATCTTTTTCATCTATCTGTATAGTATATCGAAGAAAGATACTGTATTGCGGAACGAATTCGTCGTAATTCTGTTGAGATATATTACGGTTTACCAGTACATTGTAAGATTAGTATTTGAAAATGTCCGTCTTTCAATGAGAATGGAAATGTGTAATTTTCGGGAGATGAGAGAGCGCTGTTTTTACTTTTTATGCGAAAAATTTTTATTCGTGTAATTTTGAATCTTACACTATTTATAAAGCTAAGTAAGCTTATGTAAAATTTTAAGACATAGTGGCGACGAAGATCTAAGGATAATCTATTTGCTTCATAGTACAGTAGAAAAAATTCCTGGAGCCGAACGAAGTGCTTTGTAATGTGTTTAAAATAAAAGAAACTTAACCGTGTTAGTTTTTAGCAGAGGAGTAGGCAGAAAATCCGTAACCGCGTTTGGAACGTATCTCTGCGAATTTCTAATAACGATTCTTTATCTGCGCCATAAGAAGTATGCGATAGTTTACGCGGTAAATTGCAACATTAACACGTTTTATACGCTTTTTCCCGGTCGAATTATCATTAAAATGCTATCTCCAACGTAAGTATTATCATGAAAATATTGCGTTATTCATTCTAATATTAAATTGATGATTAAACTTCGTTTTCGAATTTGAATAAACCGTAATATCGCGAACACTAAAGCAAAGTATTTGTGATAATTTGTAAAATCGATTCACAGATATCTGTATTTTCGCGTGATAAGGAACAATAATTACGTGCTGTACGAATTAATGTCGTTGGCGATGCACGTCGAATTGTGTCGGCCTATTTTCGCTGTGTACATTTTATCAAATTCGTCGCAATTTCACCTGCCGAATAATTCCAGACGACATTCTTTAAGCTCTATTCTTATTGAATAGACTTTTTTTGTAATGGACCTTTAATTTTTTAGCTTTTTCCTTTTTTAGTAATTGCGGTTTTTTAATTTGAAACTAATTTCCTACTATTTTAGAAACTGCTTCAGAAATGTCCGAGGATAAAAAAAAATAGAAAAGTGAAGGAAGGTCAGATTTTTTCGTTACGATATTACCTGGGAAACCGGTGACACAGAAGTATATCGTCATCGTTACAGTCCTCGATCTAATCTCACTGGAGATGTTAGTCGCGTATCCATCCTATCTTTCCTACTTCTAATCATCGCCGTTGGTTGTGGCGTTTAATTGTCGGTACAACGTAGAAATTTTTAAAAAAAAGTACAGTCTGCGTATCGGAGGTAGGAGACTACTTACCTATACATATATTATTGTGCAATGCAATCATAATATGACGTTATCTTAGTAAGACACACACGGAATAACTGATTGCAATCGTTTTGTTGTCACGACCCAATGTAGCCTCGCGTGTTTTCGGTACTATATTATTATTAAGGCGCATATAGTGTTGTTGCCGTCCACGCCGTAATATTATGGTTAGTTTTATCTTCCGATGATAATTCTTTACGTCGCTGATCGTAAACTCCGGTACCTTTCGTATGGAAGTCGGTGTTCTATAGGCTATCCCGAAGTACTTATACAACGGAATAATAGAAAGGTAAAAGTCGTCGGACGATAAAATTATGGGTACGTATTAATGAAAAATATACCGCTTAGTTAATATCATATATACACGTGTACGTGTGCCAGTGTGCGTAAAAGAAAGTTTTGAAAAAATCAAAGGACGTTCGTTATTTATAAACGCAGCACCATCTGGCTGCTTGCCTCGTCGAAAGTTTGAGCAATTATTTCGCGAACTATAAATTTTCGTACTGTAAATTTGAATAATCGTTCTATTTTTAAATTTTACAATAATAATAATAATAATAATAATAATAATAATAGTAACAATAATAGTAATGATAATAATAATAATAAAAGCGGTGGCCAAATTTTACGTTTACTTTTTATTATTAAACAATGCAAAAGGAAAAAATACTCCGATTTTAATAGGCGTATTTACGATAGTTGCAAATATGAAAAAAAAGGTTGCGGTTCCGTGACAATGTGCGTTTTGAATCGACAATAATGAAATATGAATATTAATTTTTGCCGGGCATGCGCCTATTTTTAACTATTTGATATTCGCCTACTCTCGTCTATTTGTTACATTAGACTGGTGGGAATCACGACTGGCTCAGGTTTTCAGTAGAGTAATTGTGAATATACATATATATACATATATATATATATATATATATATATATATATATATATATATATCAACATAATGTATCATTGAACCCAAGGGTTCGTTTCCTCCATTCCGTTCTATTTTCGGTCATCCTTTTTGGATCCGAGTAGTTTTGACATCCCACATCTTTAATTATCCGGTTTATATAATTAGCCCTCCCTTCCTTCTCCTCTTCGCGGGTTTTCCTTCAATAATTACTTTCATTCCATCTTCCTGTCTCCATATATGTCCCATCATCTTTGATCTACGGTTTTTTATATTAATTCCCGTCTTTCACCGTTCATGTTCGGAGACTTCTTCGTTGCTGTTCTTCTTTATCCATTTTATCTTTAGCATCTTTCTGCACAGCCACATCTCTGCTGCCGTCAATCTTCATTTACTATCCGGGATTCCACCCATATAGCAACGCTTTTTTTTTTGGTGTTTTTTGGTTTTTTTCGCGTACTATTAATTTCGTTTTTGTATAATTTATTTTAATGTTATATTCTTCCAAGTGTAATTTCGTTTCTTCCGCCGCCTTCTTGAAGTTCTTCTTCAGACTTAGCGCAATAATGTCATCGGCGAATTTTATCTCACATGTATGCATTCACTTTGAATTTTTATCCCAATTTGTTTGTTCCTCGGACTGTTTTTTATTGCGTTCATCGTTTTTCTATCTATATATTAAATAACGTTGGTGAGATAACGAATCCTTGTCTATATATACATATAAGGTTTGGGAAAAGTCTAAACCCAGCAGTGAGTTGAGATAGGCATAACGTAATATATATATATATATATATATATATATATATATTTGAAACTAATAATTTAGATAATTCGTAATTTTAATAAACTAAAAGGTGAATTGAATAATAAAATGAACTCACTATCCGATAAAATTTACTTTTAATAAATTGGTCTCATACTCGCGTAAAATTTATACAAAATCGGTCAATCAGGTATAGGCTTTATATAGAAATTCGTCATTTATTATAAATATTTATTAAATTTTTAGTAAACGTATTTATAAAAGTTTCGTGTGAATTTTATGCGAAGACGTTTTTGTAGGTCGAGTCGATCGTAACTAATGTAATAAAATTAAGCGTAATTAATAAATCAGTTATTCGCACATAGATCAATGACTAAAATGTATGATTTGCTTATTGATTTTAATTAAATTTAATCGAACTAAATTGAATTATTGTACTTCTTGATAAAATGTTTATTTATTCATTACTATTATCACGGTTGTTGATGCAATTGCCATTATACTTTTGGTGTTATTGTTGTCATTCGCTGTCGTTCATCGTGTTATTTTCGAAATAACTGAATTTTACAAAATTAAATGCACACACATGTATATATATATATATATATATGTATGTATGTGTATATTATAACGATCTTCGTTTGTATATGCTACCCGCAAATAAATTTAAAGACTAATTGAATACGATAATGTACGTTCTCTATTAATATCGCTTCAGTCTTTATTAACGCTTTTATTCGTAAAATATTTGGCACTGTATCATCAACAGTGTGTATTATAAGAAAAAAAATGAAGCTACAAAGTTAAAATCCCTAATGTTTAAAATATAATAAAAACGCTTTTCAGCAGTTACGTAACTTTCAATTTAAAATAGAAATAAATAATAATAAATATATATATATATATATATATATATATATATATATATAATAACAATAAAAGAAGTAACATACGAAAAATGTGTAACATATATTAACATTATGAAGCTTGTCAATGGGTACTATATATTGTAACCTACAAAATCGTCTACACTTAATAAACACTAAATATATTCGTAATATTAAAACCAATTCATCGTCGAATGATATCAACCTATTTAATCAATTATTTTTATTCTTAATTTTTTTTATTATTTCTAATTATGTATTACAGAACGAATAAAACTACGCATAAAAATATATCGAAGATCGAATGGATAATGCGTAAAACTTCCTGGTTTATAATGCTACATAGAGTGTGCTGGATAAAATGACGATAATAGGATTTAAAAGATTGCGCACGCATCCGTAAAAAACGGCTACAGTCAGGTTGATCCAAGTCAATCGAGTAAAAAATCTGATGGTTAGCTCCGATAACACATGACGTACAAATTAATAACATTGACACGACTGGCAGAGTATAGGACCTTTCATTCTGAATATATGGCTATGTTTTTTTGTTTTTGTTTTTTTGTGTGGTTCCCCAATCAGCACTTATGCGGTAGGGCAAGTGTATTAAGGTAATTTGTGATAAAGGTGCAAGGAACCAGAGTATTTAATAAATAACTACATTAAATTATATTACAAAAGTTAACTAGATGTGAGTGACAGTTCCTTGCAAAGTGTAAAAATAATAATAATAATAAATATATATAAGATGGTAAGGGATAAGAAACATAGTCCCTTAAACCATCAATGATGTGTGTAATGAGTTTGTGTCTTAATAATAATAATAAATAAAATAATATAATATAACAACAAAAGAAAGCTGACTGCTAACTAATCACAGAAGATAAATATTGGGCGTGTAACTTATGTATGTAACAATATAAAATAATTTTCGGTGAAAACCACGTCCTGATTATTCAAAAAACTTAACGTTTCGAATGGGCTTACACCACTCATCATCAGAAACGAACTAAACCACAACCCCTGAGTTATTTCCTTTTATAGGCACTTCTCAATCGGAACTTAATATTTCCAGGGCTGTGATTGGTCCTACCGTCAGCTGATACATCACCTGATATTACTGTATGGTGATTGGTCAATTCTTCTGTAGTCATTATATTTCCAAGGCTATGATTGGTCCTACTATCAGATGATATTCCTGTATTGTGATTGGTTAATTTGTCAGTAGTAATTATATTTTCAGGGCTATGATTGGTCCTACCATCGGCTGATTCATCACCTGATATTCCTGTATTGTGATTGGTTGGTACTTCTGTAATCAATGGTTGGTTGGCCACTTCAGTAGGGTATTTTAATTTTTCTCTATTGTTAAGTAATACTGGTTTCCAAGCATCAGGTAGCCGAAATCCATCTTCTCTGTTGAAATTATTATGCTTGTTGGTTCAGATATGTGGATGACACATTTGTAGTATGGCAACATGGGCGTAAGAAATTAGAAGAATTTCAAACAAGTTTAAATAATATCCATCCTAATATCAAGTTTACCATGGAAGAGGAGAATAATGGTGTTTTACCTTTCTTAGATGTTCTAGTAAAAAGAAACATAGATGGCACATGGTCAACTAGTGTGTATCGAAAAAGTACACACACTGGATTATACATACATAAAAATTCACACCACAACCCAAGTCAAAAATTGGGTGTTTTCAAAACTTTAACAGTGAGAGCCCAGCGTTTATGTGACAGCAATAGTATTGAGAATGAACTGGTTAATCTTAAGCAGACTATGATCAACAATGGGTACAGTATAAAACAGTCTGAGAGATATATTAATAAATTTAGTACAACATCTAGAAAAAAACAGGCGGAAAACAAAGAAGAATATAGAGCAAGCATAAAGTTACCTTACATTATGGGAACAACAGATAAGATTGCCAGAGTGTTACAAAAAAACAGTATAAGAACAGTATTTGACACCTATAAAAAGATAAAGAACCTGTTAAATAATAATAAAGATAAAATTCCCGATGGTCATACTGCTGGCGTGTATAAAATTCCTTGTTCGTGTGGCAAAAACTACATTGGACAAACTGGAAGGTCTATTAATACACGCATTAAAGAGCATGCTGCAGATTGTAAATATAAACGCATAAGTAAATCAGCAGTAGCAGAACATCTAATTACAGCGGGTCACTCTATAGACTTCGAGGAGAGGAAGGTATTGGTAAAGGAGCAAAAATATGGGAAGCGAATTGTCCGAGAGGCTATTGAAATAGAAAAGCATAATAATTTCAACAGAGAAGATGGATTTCGGCTACCTGATGCTTGGAAACCAGTATTACTTAACAATAGAGAAAAATTAAAATACCCTACTGAAGTGGCCAACCAACCATTGATTACAGAAGTACCAACCAATCACAATACAGGAATATCAGGTGATGAATCAGCCGATGGTAGGACCAATCATAGCCCTGAAAATATAATTACTACTGACAAATTAACCAATCACAATACAGGAATATCATCTGATAGTAGGACCAATCATAGCCTTGGAAATATAATGACTACAGAAGAATTGACCAATCACCATACAGTAATATCAGGTGATGTATCAGCTGACGGTAGGACCAATCACAGCCCTGGAAATATTAAGTTCCGATTGAGAAGTGCCTATAAAAGGAAATAACTCAGGGGTTGTGGTTTAGTTCGTTTCTGATGATGAGTGGTGTAAGCCCATTCGAAACGTTAAGTTTTTTGAATAATCAGGACGTGGTTTTCACCGAAAATAATTCTAGACGTATGGAAAACAACCACGAAAGTTTTAATAAATATATAATATAAAATAATACAAAATATTAATAGGATAAAAAAAAAACAAGAATAATATAAAAGCATGCTGCCCAAACAACAAACTCTAATGGATTAACGGTCGGATTCCTCTTCATATAATCAATAACCTAGTTTAAACTTATGAAGCATAGCTTTCCATAAATTGGAGAACAACAACATGTTTAGAAGAAATAGGAAAAATATCATCATGTTGCAAGTTAACGATGGATCTGATGGCAGAAAAGGCAGGACAATCAAACAAAACATGTTTGAAATCATCATCAACATTAAGAGAACAACAAGTGCACACTGAAGACCCAGAAAGCTTGAACCTAAATAAATAGGAACCAAACTTACCATAGTAAGCACTTGAGCATTATAGAAATTAACATTTAAATTCTTCAATTTTAACCTAGAAAATATACTAGGGAAAAAGTCGTAAGTTTTTTTGCCAGTAATAGAATTATCTCACCTTTCCTGCCACAGATTAACCAATTGAAGGAATACATATTTTTTGAATTGGACAGCAGTTAAAAGAAGAGAAGGAAACTCAAAAGATGCGAATAATAAATTCTGACTCTTCAGTAGAGAGTAGTCTGCAAGCAGTCTACACTCATTCGTGATAGCCATGCCAACCAGATATAAATTAAGAGGAAGGACACCACAGATAACACAAGCTGCAGAACTAGGAGAAGTTCTATAGAACGATCCAATACTTAATAGAAATTTACGCTGGGGCAAGAACCTTTTTATTAACATAGACAGCTGCACCATACCCATACAAGGACTCAATTAACCCTTTGTAAAGGACGATACGCTCTCTAAATTTAAGTCCCCATGTGTTTCTTTGTATCGTAATTAATTTATTGTAAGTAACAGCACATTTATTTGAAATATAATTAAAATGTGACAAAAATGTCAGTTTTTCATCAATAATTATTCCTAGGTACTTCAAAACGGGCGTGTGTTCAATTTTGGCTCCATAAATAAATGGAAGGTTCTTGACCTTATCTACAATTTTCAAATCTCCAAACACAGAAAATCTGCACTTCGAGACAGAGAATGTTAGGCCACATTCAGCAACAACATTTCCTAAATATGTACAAATAGTTGAGAGTAAAGGAAGAGAATAATAATTATCCACAGGAAAGATAATACAAAGGTCATAAGCATAAGATAGAAGTTTGCATGTGCTACCAACATCCCAGCAGTAACTTTCCACCCCATGTGAACCATAGAGTACAGAACATTACACAACGTTGGACCTAATACAGAACCCTATGGAACAAGATGCTATTTTAGAAGAACATGAAAAGCCAACTTCATGATTCGCCACACGAGAGGAGAAATAACTAATAATTAAATTTACAATATATGGATTAATACCATTGTCTCTCAGGATATCAACAACCACAGACCATCTACAATTGTCAAAGGCACCCTTTATATCAAAAGAGACTACAACTGCAGACAGACCGGCAGCCGTCATCATCATCCTAATAGATGACACAAGATTCATCACAGCCCCTTCAGCAGAGTGACCAATCCGGAACCCAAATTGGGACTTATGGTATAAGTTTTTTGAATTAATTTCACCCAAAAGTATTGAATTAATGACCTTTTCAAATACCTTGCCGATGGTGTTTAACAGAGATATAGGTCTGTATGAAGTCAGTTCAGTCAAATCTTTACCAGGTTTAGACAATAGTTTTAAGTTTGCTATTTTCCAACAGAAAGGGAAGACCTGTAAGTGAAAACACTTATAGAATAGAATTTGAAAAAGAGTAGGAAAATTTAAATTTAGGATTTTGATTATTTTGTTAGTAATTTTATCTTTAGCCGAGGCTTTTCTGTTATTTAGGCCTTTGATAATCTGAACTAAAAACTCATTTTCAACAGAGGGAACCAGGTGACCAGTCACAGGAAAAGTAAAAGACATAACATCAGTTTGGCATTACATTTCTCCTGATCAGACTTTAATACAGTTTGTCCAACCAAAAGATCTGGTATTACCAGTTCATCCCCTTTTTTTTTATAAACATCTTATAGGGTTTACCCCAAGCCTTACTGGAAGAAACAAAGTCCTTCCATTGTTGGAATACCTAATAATTTCTTTTTTATAATGTTTATTTAATTCGTGAAGAATATTATTGAAAATAAACAACTTCAAAGCATCTTTACATCTGGATCTTATATTTTCCTAATAGAATTAATTTTATCCTTCAAGAACTGTAATTTAGAATTCCACCAAGAAACCTGGGAAATAGTGATTGGAACATGACTATGTTTAATGATATTTGTCAAGTACCTATTAAATTTACATACTATACTGTCAAAAACCTTACAACTTAAGCATTCCTCAACATCTGTGATGAATTTATAAACAACACTACTATCTAAATGACGCATAAAACCATCATTATGAACCCTATAAAACTGTTTAGGAGGCAATTTCTTAAAATTAACATTAATTGAGAATTGGATATTTTTGTGAAAACACAAATCAAAATCAAATAACTGATATGCAATTAGATGAGCGAGATGAGAAGAAGCGAAAAGATAGTCAATGATGCTATTCCCATTATAATTAGAAAAGGTGAGGGATCTTCCATTGAAAACAATTAAATTATTAGAACCTGTAAAATCTGCGAAAAGGATTGAGTCTAAGGATCCCTTAATTCTAGGCTCCATAAATGGCATCCGAATATTAAAGTCCCCAACTATAATAAATGAAAAGGAAGAGTATTTTTTGATAATATTATCTATTTTTCCTAGAGCATTAGGTACATTTGGGGATATATAATTATTATTATGTTATTTTGGGCAACTGCAACTAGATTATATTCCACAGATACCAATCTGTATGGAATATTACTTTTAATCACAATTACAACTCTGTTACCTGTATAACTAATATAACTATTTCGAATGGGAACAGCACCATTAGACAAATATGGTTCAGCTATGATACATACATCTAAGTCTCTATCATAAAACTCCCTAAGAAGGAGTAGTTGACACGCTTGGGAGTTATCAACATTTAAATATGTGACCTTAAACTGATACAAAGTCAACCCTAGCCCTTAACTCTTCCTGAGCATTAAGGAAACAGGGGCAGTTTCTTGAATGGGCAGCATGGTCAACTCCTGCCATAGCAGATGCAATCGCTTCCTTATCTAAGATTTTATTATCTAATTCATGCCAGGAGCATTTACTTTTAATACTAGAACACGTATACTAGAAAAGACAGGTTTTGGTAGTAGTGGTATTAGAATAATGCTACATAGAGTGTGCTAGATAAAATGGCGATAATAGGATTAAGTGCCAAATCAATATTGCGCACGCATCCGTAAAAAACGTCTAGAGTTAGGTTGATCCTAGTCATTCGAGTAAAAAATCTGATGGTTAGCTCCGATATAACACATGGCGTACAAATCGATAACATTGACAAGAGTATAGGACCTTTTTTTCTGAAAATATGGCTATGTATATGTGTGTTAGGTTATAGTGTCCCGTTTGTAAATAGGTCAAAACGACTTCTTTCCTTCGGTTTACAAGGAATGATGGAGTGTACCACAGAGAATATTGATTTGATCGTATACAGGGTTTTTTTCATTGTAATCTGAACATATAAATCAATTGGTGGTGAACGTAAGTGGTGTCGAGATAGCGTTATTCCTGAATTATTTGAATATTTGGTAGTTTGATAAAGCCTCGAAATTGTATACCATCATCCACCTCGGTAATTATCGATTTGTCTAATTATTATAGCCAGGTATTTTTTCTTCATCTGGATGTTTCCATTTAAGTTTACTGTCGATATGAAGACTTAAGGTATTTAACAATGAACAATAATATATTATAACTCCTACCGTATCAAAAAATATACTTATAAATATTTTAGCTTATTTATTAATACTAGAACTAGGATTTGTATTACTGTAGAAGGATGTGTTTCGTACGCCTATGCTTATATCTTTTATACCTATTTACCGTTGGAATGTCGAAATATCTACAATCGGCAAACAAATTTTAATTTTATCCTTAATCATTTGCTGTACGTAAGGGAATTTTAACGCATCATGGAGAGATTTGATTGAAGTAAATCGCGAGGTTTATTCAGAATTATTCGAAGGCAATTGTTTTCTTTGCACGTGGTTTATAATTGCCGGTATAAGACGATATTTAGCAAGGCATAGAGTAGCTTTGGTAAAATTACCTTTTTGTAGAATAAAAATTTGTTTCGCGTTGAAAGCGCAGATCTTTTATTAAATATAGGAACAGCCCATTTTCGGTATTGTTCTACTTACACAATCATTAATATGTTTTGTAAATGTCAGTCTTCTGTCCATGATGGCACCTAAATGTTTCGCATGTTCCTTCCAGTCAAGTTCAACGTTTTATCGTTAACTTTTATTTTAGATTTATGGTAGAATTTAGATATGACGTCAATTGCTTTAGTTAATCTATTACTTATAGCGTCTATTCTATAAGAAGATACCATTAGAGAGGTGTCAGCAGCATAGAAATTTATATCTACTCCTGGTATTGTCGGTAAATCATTTTTATATATATATATATATATATATATATATATATATATATATATATATATATAATAAAAGGGAATGGGCCTAAGATACTGCCTTGAGGCACCCCAGCTTTAACGTACCTTATGTCAGAGTTATGGTTTTTCAGTTTCACATAGAATTTTCTATTCATCAGATAAGATTTAATAGTATATACAAAATATGAGGGAAATTATATTTAATTAATATATGATTCCATCGTGTCATGTTGTGTCAAACGCTTATGTCCATCGAGACAACATCCGAATGTTTATTCCGGTTAAAGTTATCAGTAATTTTGTCACAAACACTGGCCAGTTGGACTTGGTGTAAAACCATATTGCGAATCATCTATGATGGATTCTCACTAAATGCCCTCAATCTTACTAGTATTATTTTTTCAAAAACCTTACTTATGTTACCGAGTAAACTGCGTTCTTAACAGTTATTTGTATATTGTTAAGGTTTACCGGTGGGAATTGTTCTATTGGTAGTACGTTGATCGTTTTATTTTGATTTGCTTTAATTATTCGGTCGTTTAAACATGTTCTAAATTAATTTAATGCCGTTTGCAATTTACCGTCAGCTAATTGCGCACATTTATTAGGCGATAATAAAATAGTATCGTTCGCAAATGTAGCAACTTGTACTTCATTGGTTGTAGGATGCATTGAACACTAAATATAGCGTTAATACGAGTAGTAAATGTTGAAGGACGCTCATTAGTATCGAATTAATTTTGAAAAGTGTTCGCATCTTACTCGGAAGTAACAATACTTAGAGATAGGAACATAAGAGCAACTAGAGATTATTGTTTGATTTTAATTTGTGTTTCAGACGATTACTAGAGAAACATCGATTGACACAACTGTATAGATTAGATTATAATTTGTAATCTATGGAGTATTGTTTGGAAAAAAAAACTAAACTGATAATTAGGAATTAGATTATTTTCTAGAGCGTAGAGAATCTGGTATGAGGATATGTGTGCTCTGAAACTGAAAACTTACATAATCGTTATGATACTTTTAAGATGTTCAAAAAAAGATTAAGGAAATTATTGAGTCGTACAATAACGATTCGAATAAACTGGTGGATAAAAACGGAAAGATAAAGGATAGAAATTAAAAGAATAGAAGAAATATATTATTGTTCAATGATGCAACACCTCAAAGAAATAAAAATCCGCATTGACCGTAACGCATTTTGTAAGCTTAGGGCTATATTATGTAGTAAAAATATACGTGTAGAATTAAAGGTAAGACTGTGAAATGTTACTTATTCCCGATACCTCTGTATGGCGTTGAAAGTTGGACTTTAACAAAGACCTTAGAGAAAAAATTAGATGCATTTGAAATGTAACGCAGAATTCTTAAATTTAAATGGACTGACAAGATAAAAACAATTATGAAATCGTTTAAATAGAAACAGGATAATAGTAAAAGAATTCAAACATCGAAAACTGAAATATTTTGGACATATCCACGCGAAACGATATAATACATTTCGCGGGGAAGAAGAACAACAACATGGGTACAAAACTTAGCGCAGCGGTACAACGCAAATCCAGTTGAACTGTTCCGGAATTCATCAGATAAACAAAGAACGGGAAAAATGTTAGCCGACGTTTGGTTAAGGGACGTGGATGAACCTGTTATATACTAATTCTTCTATTTGGTTCCTTGAGAGAGTTCATAATTCTGTTAGTTAGCGGTCTTTTACATATAAAGTATCGCGAATATAAGAAGAACAACAAGATGGGTACAAAACTTATCGCAGCGGTACAACGCAAATTCAGTTGAACTGTTCCGGAATACATCAAATAGACAAAGAAAGAGAAAAATGTTAGCCGACGTTTGGTTAAGGGACGTGGAACCATGATGAACCTGTTATATACTAATTCTTCCATTTGGTTCCTTGAGAGAGTTCGTAATTCTGTTAGTTAGCGGTCTTTTGCATATAAAGTATCGTGAATATGTTTTAACGCGATGTCCATTTGAAGTGTAGAAATATTTTTCATATTTTAAAATGAAACGATAATGCTGTTCGCGATGTTAGTTTATGTTTAATCTTATTTGATGGGAAACCAAGCTGCATCGGATTTATTAGTTTATGATTTTCATGATGAACCTGTTATATACTAATTCTTCCATTTGGTTCCTTGAGAGAGTTCATAATTCTGTTAGTTAGCGGTCTTTTACATATAAAGTATCGTGAATATAAGAAGAACAACAAGATGGGTACAAAACTTATCGCAGCTGTACAACGCAAATTCAGTTGAACTGTTCCGGAATACATCAAATAGACAAAGAAAGGGAAAAATGTTAGCCGACGTTTGGTTAAGGGACGTGGAACCATGATGAACCTGTTATATACTAATTCTTCCATTTGGTTCCTTGAGAGAGTTCGTAATTCTGTTAGTTAGCGGTCTTTTGCATATAAAGTATCGTGAATATGTTTTAACGCGATGTCCATTTGAAGTGTAGAAATATTTTTCATATTTTAAAATGAAACGATAATGCTGTTCGCGATGTTAGTTTATGTTTAATCTTATTTGATGGGAAACCAAGCTGCATCGGATTTATTAGTTTATGATTTTCGAAGATCTGAGGAAATTCGATATTTACTATTTTCTCCGTTAATTAACTTATACAGAGCTAATTAATGCGGTAAGGCTGTAGCTACTAACTTCGAAGTGGTCTTTCGCGTTTATAATAATGAGGCATTTATAAATTAGACGTGTATACGAATCATCCAGATGGGCTTATCAACGTTCAATTTTTCGAAATGCGATAGGGAGGTAGTACACATTTCGGTAACTTTTTCTTAGATAGATTTATTTTTGGTTCAGTAACTTCAAATCTTTGAGGATGATTTGAAATAGTGTAATGCCAAAAAAAAAAAATTATAACTTTGTTATTATTCGCTACGATAACTTTAAAGTTAGGATCCATTTTAGAAGGGGATTTACCTGATTTAAACTAAAATATTCCAATGCTGCAGACGAATTTTACTCGCGCTTCGTATAATTCGACGTTTGATTTTAAGTACTTTTATCTCGACACGGATGTCTTTTATATAGGGTGAGGCGGTTAATTTTTTTGCTCATGTTTCGTCATAGTGCTGTTAGTCTTTATGAATATATTTTCGAACGGTTTTGAAAGTGTCTCCTGTTAAGTAATAAGTATTTACGATCGTTGGAATTTTTCTTCTTTCAGTTTAATTTAGTTAAGTATTTATAGCCGTGAGCCGTGTCGTGTGTTATGTTTCGTGTTCATCTTATATACGCATCGTTTCTTAATAATTATTGGTCGCTCGATAAAGTTATCTATCCACGGGAAACCTGCTGACCGGTGAGATAAAACCTTGTTATTTATCTTATCTACATAATAACTGTTTATACTTTTTTTTCGTTATTATAAAATTTAATACACTTACATATATCTGTTCTGCTTAATACATATAACAATACGCATATATATAATCGCACTAACACGAATACACACATATACACACCATCATTGTCTAATATGTATACACAAATACAGCCATCATCGACGATACAACATAATACCATACCACATACGTCACAAGTACTACAAGCGCCACGGTTTATTCCTCCACAGGCCACGACTTACGTACCTCTGGGTAATACACCTATATCACAACAAATTTGTCTTTTACCTGCCCAATCTGATAATGTAAATCATATTAATCTCTACTCAATTCCCAATAATAATGATTATACAACAACACCTGGTTTAGCGTACGAACAAGCTGGTTCTTCTGCTGACCATGCAATGCATGACATAGAAAGCGCGTATCCTGAAAATGAGAACGAAATGGACTCGAATGATTGGCAAATACCGAAAAAGAAGGCCAAAAAATGCATCGTTCTCCAACTACCTGAGTATTCGAAAAAGGGAAATCGTTTTAGTCCTTTATATAGTGAAGAAAGTGTGGGTAACGACGATAGTAATCCTTCCCCTACTTCATTTCCAACTCCTCCACCGTTGTTTGCTCATGATGTTACAAATTTCCCTTCCATTATGAAGAAAATAGCTGCAATCTTAGGTACTCACGAGTTTACAGCGAAAACTCTCAAACTAAACACGATCAAAGTGAATACTAAAAAAAGACTATCGGAAACTCGTGACTACATTTAAAAGTGAAGATGTAAATTTTCACACGTACCAACTTAAACAAGAAAGGGCATATAAAATTGTTATAAGACATCTACACCACTATTTCACGCAGGGTGAAATAAAAAATGCGCTTAAAGAAAAAGGTTTTATTGTTCGAAACGTGTTAAACGTTAGACACAAAATCACGAAATTGCCTTTGCATTTTTTAGATATCGAACCTACTGAAAATATTAAAGATGTTTTCAATCTAAACTATCTATTATATTCAAAAAATAAAAGTTGAAGCCCCACACCCCAAAAAAATCATACCACAATGTCTACGATGTCAATCTTGGGGACATACGCGGTCATTCTGTAATCGCCCATTTAGGTGCGTAAAATGCGGACAAAATCATAGTTCAGCTGAGTGTAGAAAAGACCTTAACACATTACCTAAATGTGCGTTATAGTATTTATTTAAGAACTCGCAACCTAAACAATATAATATTTTTGTAGCTTAGATTTAAGTTTCCATACTATCATGTATTATAATTAGAAAACTTGTTTATTTTCTAATCTTTCATTCGCTTTTTTCCTGCAGCATTTAACATTTTCTTTTATTCTTCATTTTCTTGCTTTTCTTATTGTGGTAATCCACGATGTTTGTAAACCCGTGTGTTATATTTTCTTTTACGTCTACAACTTATGCAAATATATTGTTGTTGTTGTTGTTGTTGAAAATAAACAATAAAAGTAGTTGAAATCGCTAAATTCTTATATTATAAAAAAAAAAATATATAGTTTTTCGGCTATTTATCACGATAATCTGATAGTGAATGCGGTAAAATCGGACAAACAATGCGGCTATTTAGTGTGCAATTGTTTACGTACGAAATTCATATCGTTGATTTGTTGATCGCGTTATTTACCATATTCACTATCGGATAATATCACCCTTTAATATTTTTCGCAACATCATTTGTTAGTATTTTCTTATAATATTTTTTTTTTATATATTTAATTTTTTCCTTTTATATTTTTATAATTTTTACTTTATTTTGTATTTTATTTTCTACGTCCATTTCGTAACGAGTTAATAGACAAAAATCTTTCTAGTCTTTTTACACGTATAATCAAAATTTCAGCGATTTTTATAAGTACTTATATTTGATCGGGGTTTTTTTTCTTTTCAAAAGAATATATTTATTTAAAAAATTACATTTTATAATACGGAATTTAAAGCGACAATCCAATTAAGTCGTATTCCAAACTTCACTTATAATTAATGATAACGATAACACAATAATATTGACAATTTATATATTTTATTTTTTTATTTATTTTATATAAACTTTTAAGATCTAGAACTGACGAGACTCTCACCATCAACTAGATTTAGTGAACGAAAATTATTTTGATAGGAGTCGACCCAACAGCCGAACACCTGGGTGGTCCTATTAATTATCTACACCGACTTTACTTGAAATATGCGTTTTCTTCGCAATCTTCTGGTTTCTTCCTGTTCTAGCAGCTTCTGTGCTAACGGATTCCCATGAAAGTCCAGTTTCGACAGATACCTTCGGACAGCACAGCGGACTTCATCTTCTACATATCCTATCCGGAGGTCCCTGTGCAACGTGTCGTTCGACACGTACCATGGAGCACCAGCTATCATACGCAAAATTTTATTTTGGCACTGCTGTATTTTTTGTTTGTTGCTTTTGGAAGCACATCCCCATAGCTCGCAGCCATAAAGCCATATCGGTTTTAATAGAAGTTTGTACAGCAATAGTTTGTTGTTAATTGATAGTTGAGACATAGGTCCCAGTAACCAGTATAACTGTTTCATTCTGATATTTAGTTCAGTTTTCTTAGCGGTAATGTGTGGCAATCATGTTAGTGTTTGATCTAGATGAATTCCTAAATATTTCACACAAGGATTTTCTGGTAGTATCTTTCCACTTATTTTAATCTGATATTTTGCACGATCAATTTTTTTATTTGTGAATATGATATGGCTACATTTTAGCTCATTTATCACTATTTTCCACTTGCAAAACCAATCAACCGTCAGATCAACGGTACTCTGGAGCTGTCGATTAGTCGTATCGGGACAGTGATGAGTAGCTAGTATTGCTGTGTCATCGGCAAAAGTTGCAATAAACGAGTTTTCCGGAATATCACTGGTAAAAATGGAGTATAGAACTGGTCCCAGTATACTATACTCCTGCCGTAATTTTGTATATAGATGATCGACTATTATTGACAATCACTTGAAAATGTCTCTCTTCCAAGTAGGACTTCAAAATGTTGTAGTATATCAATGGAAATATCTGTTTACATTTATATAGCAGTCCCGAGTGCCAAACTCTGTCAAACGCCTGCTTGACGTCGAGAATATTGTAATAGAAAATTTTAATACAAATTTTTTGACAACTTACATCCTAATATAGGATAATTGTATCTTAAATTTAATATTTTCCTTAAAGTTCTAAACAAAATTCTTATGACTAATATAACGAGTTATAATTTTTTTCTGTTGTTTATGTCTTCTATAGCCTAAATTATTGAACTCATTAAATTTAACTAAATCTTCCATACTACAATCTATCCCATTGCTAAGATTAAAGTAGTTGTTCTTATCAGAAACTTATTTGGTCGTTCACTCGATTATATACAGTTCGGAATAAAGCGACCGAGACGTTTTCAGTTGTACGCTATAGATAGCTGATTGCATCTAGGCGTCTAACTATGTATATTGTCTGAATTTGTTTCTGCGCAACCGAATTCGCAGCGCCAGTATGGAACAACTCGTGTCGTACAAAGCGAGTAGATATCGAAATGAAAACAGCGAGAAGAAACTAACAACGGTACAGCAAATCTACCCGTTGGCGGGAATAGCGCCGCCTGAGATATAGCAGAGCTCGTAGAAAATTATTGCACAATTGACACCGGCTATTAGGATGCAGAACGAAGCTACACCAAACAATTCAACCGAATTACAGGAAGTTTTCCCACCTGGCTATTACCATTTAAAGTCTGACGATCGATCAACAGACTAGAAACGCGGCAATGTATAACCTCGGGAAATCGGGTCTAGAAGAAAACGATAAGTGCAACTGCTTTTGATCACCCGCTCTCCAACGTTCTCGCTGACGGATCAGAATTGTGACGCGGATGATCTAACAGCAGAGCAAATATGATAAAGCCGTCTACATATTGGGCTGTAACGTATCCGAGAAATGTAGTCAAAATACGATTACACGCGTTTCGTTGCCGGCGAAAAGGAAATTTTAGAATTTTCTCGATTTAATATTTAATTAATTTTTTTTAATTTCTCGTTTACCGTAAATTATATATATATATTTTTATTACTATTTATTATTTTCGTATATTTACATAATAATAGAATAGATTTAATAATAATGAGGGAATAATTACCTGTTTATTTAATTTTTAGATATCTATTTTCGGGAATGCAATCGACTCTGCTAGATCGCTATATAGATGACACACCCCGACGACGACGATCGAATAATACGATCGAAATTAAATTCGCGAGAATTCGTAAAATAATTCGACTACGACGAACTCGAGAGAGAGAAAATATTCTACAAGACGGACTGGAGAGCTGAACGAGAAAATTCGTACTGAGGTGGAAAAGCCTTAATACCATCGTCGTTTAACAGCAGCCGTAAGTTTCCAGCGTTCTACGAGAAAAGCGCTTACAAGCTTTTCCGACCGAACTCGACACCTCTCCATCCCCCTCCCACTCGGCTACCATAACGGTACTACATTAGTAGCGGACGATGAAACGACAAAAAGAAAACGTGAAAAATTCCTCATACGTACGAGATAGAAGAATTAACGACGCAAAAGCTAAATAGCACGGATAAACCGGGAAATGAAAGGAAAAACTTAGGACGATAACGCCTTCATTATTCGTTGAAGATAATTTTGCAGATTATAAACGTAAGCCGATAATAATATGCAAACTAAACGCAGGTAAAGAGTACGCGAAATACAACTATATATTTATATAACGCGCATTTCATATATATATATATAATATATATACATACATACATATATATATATACAGCATTTTGTTTACCGTGTTCAGAAAAATGTTTGTTCTGTTATTTTTGCAACTCCCTCCAATTTTTTTTTTTTATGGGGTTGCCTTTAAAGTCCCTTTCCTGTAGTAAAATTTGTCTTCCTCGCACTTTATATCGGTTACCTACTATTCTAATATGAAAATTACTAATTTCGTAAATTGAAAACCAGGAAAAGTTTTCAAATGAAAATAATAAAAATACTACATATATATATATATATATATATATATATATATATATATATATATATAATATAATTTAATCTACAGAAGGACCCAACTAAAAGTAATTGGTTTATATAGGATGACCCAGAAAAGACGGATGCTTTTTATTTTTGAATAGTTGGTTACACTGTTACAACGCAAGCCGCGTGCTCCTCGTTTAGTGTACACACGTGAGATTCATTTTTGTCCATTTTTATGGATCATTATAACGAGAAGAGGAACGCGCGTATTGCGTAGAACGTTATTTTCGGCGTGAATTAATCACGACAGTGCAAACAGAGTTTCGAAAAAAACATCAAAGAGACGAGTGCCAACTGTAATACAAATTAGAAACTGTCGATGGCTAGTTGCGCCGAATTATGTTTGAAGAAATACGTAAAGAGGACAAAGGAAAAAAGTATGCGATCTTTAGAGTTTTAGAAGATGTGAGATTACAGAAAGCATTTAGATACTGAAAAGTAGGATGAAAATATGACGGAAGCCAAGTAAAAAATTCACCAATGAAGAAAAATGGCAAACATGGAAACGAGGAGTGACCAACGTCGTGAATAAACCCGTACAAAACTTAACTCGAGAAATAATAGAAATGATAAATGAAAGATGGTTTATTCGAAATAGGGATAGCGACGAATATAAAAACTCGGGCAAATAATTAAGAAATGCATTGAGGCTAAAATAAAAAATTGAAAAATTACAAACGAGAAACGATGCAAGAGAAAAAGGCATGAAACAGTCGCATCTCAATGATTAAGAATAAAAATGGTTTGGACTGTGGAAGCAAAGATGATCTAGAGATGGTATAGATCCCGAATATATAACGCAGTTATAAGGACACATTCAACGGATTATCTATAAAACAGAAGAGGAGGCACCTACGATAGAAATGTGGAAGGTAGAGAATGCCATTAAAATAAGCGAGAACAATAAGGCTACAAGTGTAGATAGAATACCTGCGCAAGTTCTGAAGAATTTGATACGAAATTGCAAGAAACAACTGCTTAGACTACTAAATAGAATATATGATAAAAGAAAACGGACGATTTTAAAATTTAGACGGTGATACCCCAAAAAAAAAAAAAAAAACATGAAAAACGTGTCCAGGAACGCTGTTCAGTCACACTATGAAGATTCTCTTCTCAATTATAAATGCTAGCATTGAACTTTGTTGCTAAAAGAGGCAACAAAGATGAGTTTTGCTTAAAACGGTGGTACAACACGCACTGAATATAGGTCGTGATGTCGTTGCATGTTTCATAGACTACAAAAAAAGACGTTCGACAAGGGATGTACACTGTGAATTAATGAAAATATTACAAAAGTACAATATCGAAAACAAAGATGTGAAAATAGTTAAGGACCTATGCTGCGAACAATATCGAAAGATCATAATAATAACGAATCTTCGGTCAAAATATGCTGCGTACAAGTTTTCCCGCTTTCACCGTGACTTTTCAACGTTTCAACTTTATACGAAAGAAATTATAAAAAACTAAAGTATAAATAATTTCGGTTTAAAGATTAATCAATAGGTTGTATCGGTTATGAACAAAGTTTTCGTTTCACTAGCTAAGCAAATTTAATAAGGGAGTAAGGAAGTTGGGTATGGAGAACATCCGATGAAGAATTAAAAATAAGGATAGGAAATGAAACAATCGAATCAGTTAAGGAATTTCTCTGTTGGGTGGCCGAGACACAAAAGAAATCAAGTTGCCTACTATAATGGCGAAGCAATCGTTCCGTAATTTACAGGCAGTACTAGCAGATCGAAAGTTAAGAATGATCACCGATGGTCAAAGTAAATCAGTGCTAAATGTCGGTTGTAAAGTACGCATTAGAGACCTGGATAACTGAATGGCAGAAAGTATTAGACGACTAAACGTATTCGAAACGCATTATACGACGAATGTAGCGCACACCACAGAGACGGCGAAAATAACAAATACGGAAATACTCTAGAAAAGTCTAATCAAAAAGATGACTCTGATAATATACCGCGCAGTAACAGAAACATGATTAGGGGTTTTGGGAAGAAGAAATATTCTTGCTTGCGATACGAGACAAATTTTTAATAGAAAACCGCCAGTGAGACGAAGAAGAATGAAAATGATCATATCAAATAATAGACGCGGTTGTTGGGAAAATACGATTTGTTTCGATTCAAAAGCTTCGTATAAAACACTGAAACGTACGAAGTGACGAATAAATCTACGTCTGGAACACAAGCGCAGAAAATGATAGATCGATTAAATAACACGGGCGTAAAAGACGGTAATTAACACAGAGAAAACAAAAGCGATGGAAATTTCAAGAAGCAATAGTAAAAAAAAAGTCAAGATAAAAATCGGTGATCAAGAAATAGAAAATGTAGACGAATTGAAGTACTTGAGAATGAAAATAAATAGAGGTGGAAGAGATCACTAAGAGATAAGAACGAGAATCGCTATGAACAGCATTTAGCAATGTGAAAAAGGTGCTTTGAAGAACATGAGCCTAAATCTAACGAATAATAAGGTGTTACATCCGGAGTGTGCTAAAATAAACTATGGGAGCAGACTGCGAAAAGAACACTTTTGAAATGGCTGATGAAGATATAGCGGACGGAATGACAAATTCCGCTGTATTAGCAAAAGCGGGAGAAAAAATAAAACTACCGCAGGATATTAAAACTGAAATACTTAGCACATAAAATTCGAGAGGATGGAGAATCTTCATGTTAGCAATGTAAGAAAAAATTACTGAAATAAGAAGAATAATGACAACGAACACACAGAACTTACAAAATTGATCTCTGGAGAAAGCGAATAATACGAACGTACGCAATCTCCCTGACCGGGGGGAAGCAACTATGATGATGATTATAACGAAACAATAATTTCGAACTATCGAAATATAAAAATTAAATTAATCATGCATATCCGTTAAATCTAAGAAGAACCTTAACAATAACTTAACACGAGCTGGAATTTCGATCGAATAGTATCCGTTATTATATACGAACGTGAATTTGCATATTCAATACGTACGTATTCACACGGACGGACACACACTCACACAAGTAATAATGGACGTTACGCATAATAATAATAAAATACGAAAGAACGTATTGTACCATTCGACTTAGTCAATTTTCGAAGATAGCGCGTGTTGTCAAAGTCGTTTTCTATTTATCCGAATGAAAGATACTCTCGTTCAAACCGGATATGTAAACGTTAAAAAATTAAAAATTCCAAGATAACTCACAATTTAAATTCCTCAATTTATTAACTGCCTCGTTAATTTTCATTCATTTACCCTTTAGATAAACTTTATAAAGTATCCTCCACAACTGATCCGGGCTACATTCAGTTATCTCTGATAAGTTTCGTACGCACATTCTTATTAATACAGACGAATCGAAGTCGGCGCGGGTAACGGAAGCAATCCCAGCTAATAATACAATTTTTTTTTTTTTTCGATTTTGGCCAACTATGGATAAACGATGATCGTAAACAGCGTTTAGGATATCCTACAGCGTCGGTTCTGTATTAACTGTAAATTATTAAAATTATTATTGGAAATATGGCACCATAATAATTGGTCACATAAGAATTTAATAAAGGATTAACTCGTTTTCCGGATTCAGAAATGATTTCCTGCAAAAAAGTGGGTGAATAGTTGCTTTATTGATCTTAACGTTAATGTAATCAATGCCGATCCGCAAATGTCAATCACTTATCTACGATTATACCTAGATAACGAACGTTCATGGGCAATGTCTTCAACGGTAACATTTGGTGGCAGTATCAAACTTATTGCGCAGTTCTAGACGGAAGTCGCCCCTTAATCAATTACAATCATCTATTCCTAGATTTCTACGGTTCTACTTTTTTCAAAACATTTAGCGGAAAGAAATTGTACTTATCAGTAGATTGCGATTCGGGCGTTACTCGTTACCGGACCACCTGTTCCTTATGCAGCTTAGGGAAACTCCTTAGACTGCCCTCTACATGCTGAACGTGCAATTTGCAATTCTGATCACGTGTTCTTTGACGCTCCGAACTATATCTTAAATTACTGCGAGCTCAGTATGTAACGGTCCTCCGTATAATGTGTATTGTTCCCTTCTTCATCTCGAGAATTTACATCTACAAACATAGCGATATTACTATAGAAGTTGTCTTCGTTTATAGAAATATGAGTTAGTACGCCCAGCATCACGTTGGGTAGGCTGTAATGGCATAAAAAAAATAAATCAAAAAATTTATAAAGCGTCCACGTATAAACTTCAGCCGAGCTCGATCGTTAATAATTTTTCAAAGTGGATTCGTTTACGATATAGTTGGTTAAACGACGTCTACATTAATCGGGCTGTAACCTAAATCAAAAATTTCGAGATGCTCTAACCTAAATCAAAAAAAATTTTGAGATGCTCTAACTTTCAAATATAGATAATACGTAAATAAATAAATGAACGAAGCATTATCAGCGATTATCGTTAAAGAATGTGGACGACTAAGGCGTACGTCCCAGTTTTTCGATACCAACAGACAACCACGAGCAAGTGTAATCGTATTATAAACGCGTGCGCGATTTATTTGAGATATATATATATATATGCATCGTGCTTTCATTTAAGACAGTTTAAGAAGGATGGTAACGGATACTTTCAAAATCTGTACATGTACGCCTGTAGGGAGACGGTTAGAATCGAAAAAACTCAAGATAGCGGAAGATTAAAAAGATTAAAGGAAAATCCTACATAAATTCAACGATATAATATAAGCAAAGAACAATATATATATATATATATATATATATATATATATATATATATATATATATATATATATATATATATATATATATATATATATATATATATATATATATATATATATGCATATGTATATGTATATGTATGTAAATGCGTAATTAGTTATAGTTACTAACGGCGCACTTCCAGTTGGTATGTAATTACAGAGCATATACTTCAAACTCAAAAGCCTAAACGTTGAAATCAAAAGATTCCATTACACGTACTTAAGTCGTTCTTTGAATTTTTCCAGCCAGAGTGCCGGAATGCTCGATTACTTCGGTATTATTTACAAGGCTTTCTCTTCGTCCGAGGCGTTATTTCTGCGGCCTAGCTTTTACACTAACGGTTAAGTGTAAAACATTTCCACTCGGAAACATTCCGATGAAAACATTATTATTATTATTATTATTATCACAACGTAGAATCAGTCTGTAACCGCAAAGATTCGCATGACCTACATTATCGTACATTTGGAAATGCTGTGACTAGAATAACATTTCGTCACTGTTATTTCCTCGCATCGTAAAGGTCTATCCTACGCATATATCTGTCTCTATCCTTTCTGCGGAGAATTGTTTCTGAAGAAAACGAATTTAATTACTTCCGTAAAACGGGTACCCATTACCCCTTTCACGATCTATTAGAGTGTAGTATTAGTATTATTATTTATAGTAGTAGTAGTACAAGATGAAGAAGAAGAAGGGAAAATATTTTGTCCCTTTGAATATTTCGAAATGAATAAAATTCGTCTTTATCAACGCACGGCGAGCAAAAGTTCGGCAAATTATGGTTTACGATTTCACGATGCTCGGATCGAATAAACGATGAAGAAGAAGACATATATATATATATATATATATATATATATATATATATATATATATATATATATATATAATTAACCTGTTTATATGTAACTGCACCTAATATTGCAATCCAGACCATAGCACGAATCTTCCCTACTGATCTTCATATTAAAAAAAATCTTTAATATTTTATGCCAAAAAAGTAAATAATGGTATTATCGGTTAAGATCTCCTTAAAAAGATAAATTTACAAATTCACAATGAGTTTAAAATACAATATGATGCTTTAACAAAGCATAAATTAATAAGCACGTTCTTTCCTAACGTAATAGAACGTTTTAAACATAAAAAAACATTACCGTAAACTACCGCAATACTTACCGGTCACGGTTTTATTGACTACTATTTAAATAAATTAAAAATTATCAATGAAAGTAAATGTTGTAATTGCGACAGCGATAAAATTGAAAGCGATCAACATATAATATATAAATTCTGTAAGTATAATCACTCGCGACAGTTGTGTAAGATTGACTGTGCACTTGAATTAAATGAAATTTTATCACTACAGAAGTTTCCTGTTTTCATTTCTGAATTATTCAAAATTAAACACATGTATATACATAATCGCTACTAGTAGTACTAAGCTAATTCCGCAGGCTAGTCTGGTTTATTATATTCTAACATTAGTTTAACTGATTATTGTATTACTTTATGATGTAATTTATTTATATCGTTTTAATTTTTTTTAACAATTTTAATGAATTTATGTATATTGTATATATATATATATATATATAAATACCGGGCGAGCCAAAAATTAGTTCACTTTTCCGTTAAATTAGTAGTATAGAACTTGTTAGTTGAAAAACAAGTTATAGCCGCTACGATTACCTGATCTGATCTATGGATCTGCAAGTTGAAAAACAAGTTATAGCCGCTACGATTACCTGATCTGATCTATGGATCTGCAAGTTGAAAAACAAGTTATAGCCGCTACGATTACCTGATCTGATCTATGGATCTGCAAGTTGAAAAACAAGTTATAGCCGCTACGATTACCTGATCTGATCTATGGATCTGCAAATAAATGACGAATAAAGTTTACGCACGGCTTCCCCGTACTATATACAATTTGAAAAACTATATCGAAGACGTGTTTTCCAGCTTAGATCTAGATCTACGCATGTTCGAATTCCGAAAAAATAAATGCCAAACAAAATCCCAATATATATATATATATATATATATATATATATATATATATATATATATATATATATAGGCTAATTATTATTCGAATTTTCTATTTCATCAAATTTGCTTAAATTTTTTTTGTTAGTATAATGTAAACAAGGCATGACAAATGAAAATATCCGTAAATGATAATATACAATATATAACAGGTATATAAAATAAAGAGTAAACGTATTTCGAATAAAGTTAAAAAATATATTTCAGTCGAAAAGTAACTAACAGATAATGTAGAATTGTACGAACATTGTGAAGTAAGTTACGTAATTATACAACTTACAAAAATTCATCGATAATTTTAATACAACGCGAATATGTGTAATCGTTATTTTAAAGAATCAATGATGCATTCTAGTAAAAATATAACTAAGGATCGCCATATTCAAAATTTCAATAATAATCGCTTCTAGCAAAACCAACTAATATTCCGACTAGTTTTCACTGTTGAAATCTTATTATTAAATCTGAAGTAAACTTCGACAAACACAGTAAAAGGAAAAAAAAACACTAAATAGAATATTTCAGTCAAAATGTGATAACTTCATTTCAATTAAACCAAAATAACCGAATAAAACTAGTAAATTCGAAATGTAACTAATCGGATCTACGTCATCCGATTTAAAAGTAGGGGATTTTTTATTCTAAACCACATCACACTTTTCTTAGCATATGATATACGAATTAAATAAAAAAAAATTAAATTTACTTATACGAATAAAATAACATCTTTACAGGATTTATAAATATATGCGAAATATATTAATAAAGAATATTTAATCAATTGCTTAAATGAATAAACAAATTTTAAAAATCTATTTTCAGAAAACCCTTATTTTTTGGTTATTTTGAAAAAACCAAAGTAGTCGATTATTTAAAAAAAAAAAAAATACAAATTAGTCGTTAGTCACAAGTCGGTTATGTTCATCACTAATATATATATATATATATGTGTGTGTGTACTTTTATGTGCAAAGTTAAATAATACATCAGCATCTGTAAGGAAAAATACATATTCACCAGTCAATCGAGCTGAAAATCTGTAAAACTGCGATATCACCGATACTACTCTAGGAATCAGAAACTTGGGTCCTGTAGAAAAAAATATATAATATCTAACCAGCGTGTGCTGAGTAAAATTGTACGCGTCCTTTGGCAAGATTTTCGCAAAAAATCGCGACATTTTACAGCGTGCTGTAAACTGAAAATTGTCTAAGATTATAAAAGTGGGTAAAGACAGGTGTCGACCAAACATTTTTCTACAAACCGACAACTGAATTGATAGCGTCGTATTTCGAAATATTGTGAAACAGATCCCGGGAGAAACTAGACAAATATACAGTAACAAATTTCTTAGAATATCCAGAAAGTTGGAATCAAACGTTCTCGCTTGCTCGGGGACAAAAGAAAACTTTAGAGCGCATTTAAATGCGTCGTATGTAACGAAGAACGCTCCGCAACAGTATAGTCACCTCGAGACGCACCAATGTTGATGGTACACCATATTCTAACAATTAGTGGACAAATGATGACAGTTATTATTATTATTATGTGTATATATACAACGAACATACATCTTTATTCATCTATATTTGTATATAGATTTTAGATATTATCTTCATCGATCGCATTTTTTTTTTTTTTAATTCAAGCGCAATCTAAAACTGATACGTACTTTATCAGTTTGAGAATCAGATTTTAAATTTTAATTAAACTTTTCCGGAGGATTGAATAAAAATTAATAGACGTTACTTTATCGGCATCGTGGAGAGTGAAGGAATGAATGGTTCGAAGATTGTGACCGGTTGATTCAGGATAGATCGTAACCCAACGGTTACAGAATATGCTGAACCTGCGACAAGGACATTTGATCGTCAACAAGGAGGAAGATTCTTCAGGATATAACGGTGCGAGATGTGTAGACTAGACGCGAACGAGCTAGTGAATTACGACGAAGAGCGGTCGGTCGATATATTCAACTACGAGCGTGCCCAGTAGTAAAGCTTCGTATCGGTAGTTGAGGTACCATTTTCAATTATTGTGTAATCTAAACTAGTCAACTGTGTACAAAATAGGACGAATTTAGTACGCGCGGTCAACAGAATCGCCCCGTTTGGGACCGATCGGAATTAAATTTGTTTTAGAAACATTTCCCTCGACACGTTTAACAGCCTACTATTAAATACCCCTATGCCGTATAGTTCTCGCAGCAGACCGCAAATCCGCCTATATATATATATATATATATATATATATATATATATATATATATATTTCAGTGGTAATCAATTCTGGGTACTCGTTAGCACAAGCTTTTATTACGGTCCGAAGGATGGAATATCGTCTTTTTGCTTTACTGTAATTATTATATACACACATATATATATATACATGTGTTTGTGTATGTATATATATACATAATTAAACAAACACAGTAATTCACGAATGTATATGTTTATATTAGGAAATTTACACAAAGCTTACCAACCGACCAGAAATCCAACATCCCAGAAATAGGTTTCTATTAATGTTATCGAATTAACGGGGCTGCTCTAAAATAAAAAGATTAGGACGATAGATTAGAATTAGTAAGGATAGAATATTATAGTCGGATATTATCTTTAAACCGGACGTGATATAATGTTTTACCATTTCGTTAAAAACATAAATAATAAAGAATACATTCCCAATCGTTTACTTAGTACATTATTGAAATTAAAGAAAGAAAATCAGCTGGTCTAAATTATATTCGAGATAAATGAAATATGTTGTAACACACACACACACACACACACACATATATATATATATATATATATATATATATATATATATATATATATATATATAATTATTAGATAAGCTGTGAAAGCGCCAGTTAGAAAACATAAACTTATCTTATATATATTTTATATATATATTTTATATATATATATATATATTTGTATGTGTGTGTGTGTATGTTATCTTATTAAAGGAGCGAGTTATATATATATATAGGGTGACCCAGAAAAGATTGACGTTTTTGTTGTTTTTTTTAATAACTCAAAAAATACTCCACCAAAATTGTTGAATGGAATTTTATTTAAAAATAGAAAACCGAGAAATTAGCTTACAATCATTTGTGTAGCACAATATCGTTCAGATGACCGCCATTTGCAACAACACATTCATTCCGTCTTTACAAAATTGTTTAAAACATTTTCAGAAATTTTTCAAATATCTTCAGAAATCCTAGTTTTCAGGTCTTTCAGATCTCATGGACGTGGACGTGTTTCGTAAACGCGGCTCTTATGGTATCCACGCAAAAAAGCAATTCGTACCTTTGAATTCTTCTCGAAACTCTCTTTGCACTGACGTGGTCGATTCACGCCGATAATAACGTTTCACGCAAAATGCGCGCTCTTTCTCGTTATAGGTGTCCAGAAAAAACGAATCTATCGGCTGTACACTAAACGTGGAGCACGCGGTTTGCATTGTAGCAGTGTTACCAACGGACTATTAAAAAAAAACATTGTCCGTCTTCTACACCTTTGCCAGGGGCACTTTTCCTGACCGGATTTTTAACCGGAACCGGACGCTGGCGAATAGTAGAACGATTTACAATTATGTAATATTAAACAATTACGTATATAACGGTTTTTAATAGTACGTATAATTATTATCAGAAATATATTTTCGAAAAAGCAAAGAAAAACACGGAGCAATAGGGTTTCCCAATATACATTCGATGCGCTTATTGAAAGTTAGTCGTTTGTCGAGCACTACACCCAGCTAAAGTATTGGGTTTAGCTCATGGAATAAGGATAGTGTTGTTTAACAGTTAAATTCCCGTGCGACGATGGTTCTCCTTCTGATAGAGAGTGTAGCTTCAGTTTTATATGAATTAACGCTTTATGGGCAAATTTTTATAAATATTTAGAATAGAGTACGATATAAAGAAAAAATGGAATAAAGTATACCTAAGGATAAAAATTACAAAAAATAAAAAAAAATAAACACCTCAAGAAGTTAAACTGACTCATAGGATAGAATTCCGAATGATCCTGATGAAATCGATTACTAGTGTACAAAGTAGTATTGAAATCAATCCGGAGTTGTGACGCATAAATTTGGGGATGTGCAAAAAATCAAATAAATCAATAATCCAACACCAAACGAGGCTTTTCATTTAATTTACCGAACGCCGTGATATGTGTTCCAATTTCTATTCACATAAGCAAGCTATGAGCCGATTACGTATTCATCCAAATTAGCTGGGAACGTCACTTGCACATACGGATGCGACGTCTATTCGACGTCTATGCGACTAGCGACTAAAAAGAACAAGGATAAATGATTTAGTATTCTAATTTTATAGTTTGTATCACAATCGTTAGATGCAACTCGTGATTATTAATAGATACAATTTATTGGATAGCCTCTCAACTGGCTAGTTATAAATTAGCATTTGACACGAAAAGAAAATAATTGTAATCTATTTTAGATAGGTGTCTGCATGAGCCTGATAGAGCTGTATTATCTGCGTACGTGGAAAATTCCGCGCACCTTAATTATCGTTATACGCAAAAATGATCATCAGAAAACAGAAATATAATTAATCCCAATATTATGATCGCGTGCAAGGCAGTATTAATAATATAGTACACTATAAAAAAAACAGACGCGGGACTGCATTTCATCGTGACAGCAAAACGATTCTGCCGAGTGTGCGCGTCCAAGTGCCTCCTAGGCTATTTACGCCGTACAACGAAATACGTATAGGTCTTACTTCCGATACAGAGACGCGGCGCTTAACACTTTAAGCCCTATGTCAGTGACACGTGACTGACGTGGTCCATTACCGTCAGTCCACGTGACTTTATTTTTTTTTTTGTATAAATGTAATAACACGCTAATTTTTAATTTTTATTTCGTATTAATATATATCACTTTCTAATCACTGTAGTTAACTTAAAATTTTTCTATTTCTTTTAGAAACGGTATGAAACCTAAAAAAAAGAAAAGTCAAACATTTACGACTGACACGTTGTTATCACGCGTGTTTATATTTAAAAGTATAAAGAGTTTTCATCGGAAACTTTCATCATTCAGTACCTTTTACATTAAGAACCAAACAATCTTATGTAAAAGTATCGGTTATATAGGAACAAAATATCGTTATTAATTTCGAAATAAAAACTTAACTTTTAATCTAAATAGTTACAAAGTTTAAGCGTCAGTCAGTCAACGATTGACATTGATACTCGTCGGTCATAATTGGTTGACATGTGTTTGTTACCATCAAGGTTCAAAATGTGGCTCGAGACTCAAAGTGTTAATAATGATGATAATGATATAACAACAACAACAAAAATATATTTGCATAAGTTATAAACGTAAAAGAAAATATAACGCACGGGGTTACAAACACCGTGTACCGGGGATTACCACAATAACTCGGGTAAGAATATAAAGAATCAAACAAAACGTTAAACGTTGCGGGAAAAAAGCAAATAAAAGACCACAAAATAAACAAGTTTTTCTAAATACAAATAATACATGTTGATATAGAAACTTAAGTGTCTAAACTGCTAAAGTGTATACTGTTTAGATTGTATAAATACTATGTAATTAAAAAAATAAAAATAAAAAAATAATAAAAAAAATAAAAAAATAATAAAAAAAATAAACAAATAAAAATAAAAAGATTATTGTAAGTTTTTTATAACAATTTTTTAACTCTGCGGTTATACATATATATATATATATATATATATATATATATTTAGTTCATATTTAAAGTTATCAATAAGATAATTTCGTTTATCGTGGTTAAGGATGTACCCGGTACTCGATTAATATAACTTTTTCTAATAAAATATTTCTTCGTACGTCCCGTTTAACGTATGGAGTCGTCGGTGGATAAACGTTTCTTCTTCTAATCGTACGCGTTGAACTATAAACGAACGTGTTCAAAAATGTCACCACTATATGGTACATGAAATTTTAATATTTTGTCCAGCTTGGAGTTTTATTTCAAATACAAACCCTTTAACAAGTTACATGTATTTCAAAATCGGTGTCTCAGATGTGTGCTAAATGTCCCTAGATATACCACAAAATCATCGTTGACACGCATAACATGCCCGTTATATTAAGGACCATATCTTAAATTTAACGTGTAAGTTCTGCGATAGTCCACGATAATAGTTTAATTTCTACCGTCGGTAATTACGATTAACTCCAATTTATGCATATAGTATAAACATAGGAGGCTCAAACATAACCTGTTGTAACGTTATACGATACTTATTTTATGATTTATTATTTCTTCTATATTTACTTAATAACGTGTTTTTTCTTTTGTTTTATTATTACTATTTTAACTTTTTGTTTTTTGCTGTACAGTTTCAATTATTTTTTGCTGTCTCATTATAAGTATAAGTATAATTACTTTTATTTATAACGGGTCTTTGTATTATTTCTGATGTAGCCATCATAGGCGTTATTTAAAATTTTTGGTTTGTGACTACTCGCTGTAAATTACATTGAAATGTTGTTGTTGTTTAATATTAACAAAATTACATATTTTCTCGTTGACCGGTGAAATGTCTCAATTCTAGTTACATTTATGTAAACATCTTTTAAAATCGTTTAAAGTTATATCTGTAAAGATTTATGTCAAAATTTCACGCGTGACTGAAAGGGTTAAATCCCCGGAACGACATTACCCACACCTGCGTAAGCGTGATATAATTAAACTCGAACCAAGACCCCCGGAATAAACACTCGGTTGCAAATTTCATAACGTATAGAGACACCTTTCACCGGACGAAAGTGTAAGAAACTTTCGAGGATAAAATAATAGTCGGTATCTTTAAGCGCGAAGTTTAAAATAAGTGTTTTACTCTCCTTGAAACTTTCAAAACGACCGGACAAGCAAAATTATAAATAAATAACGGTAAAAAAAAAAACAGGCGTAACCTTATTCATAGTTGTATTAGTAAATGCAGACGACAGCTTAGGGTTTATTGTAAGTGGTAGCAGACAACGTGATAGATTAACACCAGGAAATCGGAATTCGGATAAAAACGGGAAGAAAACGAAAGTTGACGCGCGCAAGAAATTTCCAGGCGGAGAAAGGATAAATTAAATGATAGACCGAGTGTTTCTAAATCGCGTGACGAGCATTTGATATATATATTAATATTAATATATATATATATGTTCAGCTCCCTCTAAAGCTGAAAGCCAATTTAGCAAATGGAAATGTACACACATATCGAACGAAGGTGCGTCGTCTAACACGATTATTCTTCTTAAACGGAAACAACGTGCGAAAGGCTTCGTCGTATAGATGAGTTCGTGTTATGAATAATAAACGCGACGACAAAATCGAACGAATTTTTCATTTTTTGTTTTTTTTCTTTTTTTGTCTTTCAGCAGGATACGATAAAGAAAAAAGTGGCACTAGGGACAATATTCTTGCTGCGAGCGAAGCACGTACTCGCTGTATAGCCACTGACAGGAGTCACACATCGTTCCTTCCTATCGTCGTGTATTTTTGCAAGCTGATAGTTTTTTAAAATAATGATAATAATAATAATAATAATAAAAAACATCCGAAACATCCGATGAATAGAAAACAAAATGATACGAAAAAAAAAAACAGTTTCCTGGAAAATCTACAGAATGCGGAGGATAGAAAAATGCGCATTAAATTCGTTTTTCGGTTGTCCAACCATTCGCCTGCTTAATCAATCGATGGTTATCGGTCGGATTATATTATTCCTCCCCCGATATTTAACAATCTGAATTGCCCTCGACCGTGGTGATTCCATTTATATCTTCCACCCTACATGGCAAAAGTAACAATCAGCAGGCTACAGCGACTATGCTGTGAATCTTGTATCGTGTCGCATTCACATCTGTCGTCATTTGTAATTTTCCATATTTTCACGTTGTTCGTCATTCTAACCGTCATATTTTTCTGTTCGCGATCTTCCGAATCGGCAATTTATTTATTAGCGGCGTCGTGTAAGTGTTCGCGCTAAGTTACTTTCATAGTTGCAAACGATTCTGTTTCAGTCTTCGATAATTCCATCCTAGTAGTTTCAGGTGTTTTTGTATCGAAGCATTTACTGTTTAAGTGTAAACTTTTCCTAAACTCCAGAGTCGACATTTTATCGCATTTTTCGGGTACAATTTGGATATCTTACGTCTTGTTCTTGTTTAGTTTTTTCTTTCGTAGATGCCTTGTGTGTAATATTTCTATTTTTTTTTTATCTATCGGCGTTCACTTCGAGCGTAATTATTCGATGGACTTCATTTTTATCTGTACCGAATTCTGTCACGCTGCGTTAGCATTATTCACCTGCAGAAAAGCCCCGTTTAGATCTGCACCACGGGTGTTACCAATCCAGTTTTCTAAGGAGATCATTCCTGGCACCGATTGGTTTTTTTTTTTTGTATCTTCGTAACGTTCTTTATATTCGTTAGGGCTCGATGTCTAACTAAATAAGTACGTTGGATTTTTCCGGCGTTACAAGTATATTTGCCCTATTTCGGATCCTTATTTCACCGATGAAACGTCGTTGTTTTTATCAAGGTTCGGTTTGAGAAAATTAATCTGTCCGCAGTTTCGGGTAATTCGTTTATCTCGCAGAAAGATTTTCCCCAAGTTGTCGTAGCTAAATAATCAGCTTTGTTCACTTTCAAATCGGTTGATCATACGTGTTAAATAAAATTGATTCAAGATCAATCGGTTTATCGTAGTCATTTTTCGCCCCAGATCGCGGAATATAACGGTTATTTTATTACACTGATATCGCTAACGAAGGCCTTATCTGGATTTGTACCTTTTTTTTGCATCTTCCGCCGTTAGATGTACACGGTAGCCCATTTAAGGCTTCTTTATTTTCGCGCCGATATCATTGCATCTCCAGGCCAGATTTCTGCAGTTGAACTCGCCCATTTACGATCCTGGTTCCGGTAATTGCGAGGTTCCAAGAATTGAAAATTTGCAGCAGGTAGCTTACATACAGATGTTAACAATGAGTCGATTCAACTGTTAGGATTTCAATATTATTGTTAACGACATGGACTTGACGGCTATTTATTTTTGATAAAAACTGCACCACCGTGTTCATCATAGTTTCATTCCACTTACTCACTATTTTCAGTATATCGCTCTTGTTTCTTCTATATACGTCCGATAATAACATTTCCTTATCCTTAGATAGTCCTTCAATATTAATGGAAGTTATCGCACTCGTATTCGTTAAAGGACCTTTTCTTAGACCGATTAATTCGCGTATTATATTCGGCAGTGAGAGGATTGGCCGGATATATTTCCGTTTCAGGGGGGGGCTTAAAATTAGAGTTCCGCTTTATGTATGTAATCTTCGTGGCCTCTCGCCATCCGCAATAATTTTGTTGAAATGGATGATTGCTGCGTGCGTAAAACGTATATTTTATACGTAGTTATTATGATAAATATATATACCTGTATGTATATACTTATTGTATAATTTACATTATGCAGGAGGTACAAAGAATGTTTCCCGAAACACGAGAAAAAACAAGAATGGCTTGAATTGTCTGTGTAGGTAATCGTAAAAAATATATATATAATATATATATAATAACGAAAAATGAAGATCTCGCCCGGTACAAAATTTCATTTTTGCGAAAAAATAACTTCCAGAGCCGTGGCCTGGTACTCTCTTAGGATACGTCCAGAAATAAAAAGTAAAGTGCTGTAAAGGTCGTTAGAAGGGTGTCGCTAAAATTATTACGCTAACTTGTGACTAAGCTGTCGACATCATTACTTACTTTATTCTCGTTACGAACTTTACATTATTAAGGTATTCCGGACATTATCATCCTCTCTGTCCTATCTTGCCGGTACTAGGCAAATTCGCCATATTCGACAGCACGCGCACACACAATATACGTATGTGTGTTTGTGCACTGCGTTATAATTTATTTCCACGGTTAACCCTATACGGATTCTTGATAAAGTAATTTAATCCGTTAGGCTTCAAACTCGCTTCTACGCATACATCTGCGTGAAAACGGCGACAATGTTGACGTCGATATGATAGCGGAGATAATAGTAGTGAGAATATTAATAATAATAGTAATCATAATAAAGAGGAGACTAAGCGAGATTTCATAATTGGAAAAGGAGGAAATTACTTCTACCGTAGCGAGTTGGGACTAATCCGAAATTGTTTTTAGCCGTGAGTCGATGTGACGGATATTATTAGGTTACGCGAGGGTTAGCACTCTTCCGCGCACTTCGGATTATTAAATTTTTCTCGATAGTCGAATTCTTTATGCGAAAAAAAAATCACCTAAAATCTGGCTTATTCCTTGAGTTTATAAGACAATTCCAGAAATTGAAACTTTCTCTTTCAAGGTGAAAATTTTCGCCTCTAGACATTTAAATTCGCCTCCTCGTAACTACAAAAAAAAAAAAAAAGACGATGATAAGTTACATCCAGCTTGGCTAATATTAAAAATCATAACGTTCTAATCTTATCTCCCTACTAGATTTAGTTATACCTATATATATGTATAAAACTGTAGTGTCAATCTGTAATTTGCGAATATTTTCATTAAAATCACCGCATCGGGCTATTTTTATCACACATAAATGGAAAATTTTTTTTTTTTTTAAATGATTGTCTATCATTCTGTTCGGATTTAACTCAAAACCTGTTAAAACAATAATGTTAAAATTCATCATTTCCCAAACTGTGCGGCGAGGGCGTCGCGTCGTGGTCCCAGGGGCGTCGCGCGTCAATTCGACCGAATCGAGTGAACGCATATTGCACACAGGTTGATGACAAAATCTCGGCTACTGCACCGGCTTGCTCCCCTCCACCGTGTTCACTACTCTCACGCACTAACGCGTGTTCTGTTCAGTTCATAGTTCGTGTTCATGTCATTCGGTCAACTATTGTTTCGTTCTCGGTTTCGTCGTGTTCACTATTCTCACGCACGCGCGTGTTCTGTTCAGTTCATAGTTCATGTTCATGTCATTCGGTTAACTATTGTTTCGTTCTCGGTTTCGTTTTATTACGCATGCGGTGTTTGAATAATATGAACAATGGATAAATTTATGCAAAAGAATAAAAAACGAAGTGAAGATATAGGCGAAAGCAGTAATTTTAATTTAAGTAAAAAGAAGAAATATAGGAAATATGACGAACAGTATTTGAATTTCGGATTTACCTACATTATTAAAGCAGAACTTCCACAATGTGTCGTTTGTCATAAAGTGTTGGCGGCTGAAAGTATGCTTCCTAATAAATTAAAACGGCATTTAGAATCAACTCATAGTAATTTACGAGGTAAGCCAAGAGATTTTTTTGCAAGAAAATTGCGACAACTAAAACATCAGTCCACGGTTTTAGTTTCAAAAGCATTAATTCCTACCAAAGCGTTACTCGCCTCTTATTTGGTAGCTCACCGTGTTGCCAAATATAAGAAACCACACACAATCGCTCAGGAACTGATCTTACCTGCTGCGGTTGATATGGTATCAGTGATGATTGGAGAATCCCCGGCAGCTAAAGAAATAAAAAAAACATACCTCTTTCAAACAATACGATTAGTCGCCGTATTCACGACATGGCGGAAGATATTAATGAGCAAATTGTAGGGAAACTTTCAGGTTTATTTGCCATTCACCTGTAGGAGGCGACTGATAGTAATGATGATGCTCAATTTATATGTTACGTACGTTATATACAAGAATCTAATTTATGCGAGGATTTATTATTTCGCAGAAAAATATGTAGAAGTGGTAAAGCTACTGATTTATTTGACATTTTAAATGGCGTGTGTACGGATGGTGCCCGAGCGATGTCTGGACAGTATGGAGGACTACAAGCTCTCATCAAAACCAAGGCTCCAAATGTAAAATGGACACATTGTGTGATACATAGAGAGGCCTTAGCAGCAAAGAACATCACACCTGAATTAGGTGTTGTGATGGATAGCATTATTAAAGTAGTGAACTATATAAAAACACGACCGGTGAAATCAAGACTTTTCCATAAACTTTGTGAAGAAATGGGGGCCGAGCATACCTCATTAATTTTGTTATTGCAACGCTCGTTGGCTGTCAAAAGGTAACGTACTGGCACGTGTATTCGAATTAAGAAATGAATTTTACATGTATCTACATACAGAATCACATAATGATGCGCAAAACTTTATTAATTCGGAGTTTATAATAAAATTAGCATACCTTTGTGTAACAAATGAAATGATCTTAATAAGTGTTTGCAGGGAAATATCATATGCTACAATTGGCAGATAAAATTACTGGCTTCAGAAAAAGTTGCTCTTATGGAAGAGAAAACTAGAAAATTGAGAAATTGATTGTTTCCCTTCCTTACAAAGTATTTTACAAGAAAAATCGATCGAAATTCTCGATCCCTCTTTAAAAATTATGTTTAAACAACACTTGTTATCATTGATAGAACACTTTGGGAAATATTTTCCCGAAAATCTAAATCAATATGAGTGGGTCAGAAATCCTTTCCAGTCACCCACACCCATCGACACTTTCAACAGAGGAAGAAGAACAACTAATAGAATTGTCCTGTGATTCCAGCCTAAAGCTTCAATACGACAAGGACAAACTGTTTGAATTTTGGAACTCAGTGTCTCATGAATATCGTGCCATCACCATTTGCGACTTCGTACTTGTGCGAAACGGGTTTTTCTTCAGTTGTGGTAATTAAGAACAAATACAGATCAAACATAAATTTAGAAAAAGAAATGAGAGTGGCAATTTCCAAATTGGAACCCCGGTTTAATAAGCTATGCTCAGAAAAGCAAGCACACCCCTCACATTAACCAGCTAGTTACATAAATATATATTTTTATTTTCGTTTTTATATTTCGTTTTCGCTATTATTTTCTAATAAAAATTTTAAATGTTCAAATAGTGTTTTTCTTATAACCTGTTACTAGGCTAGTACCTACTAAAATTGGTAAGTATTTTTGGAAGCTGGCTTGAGAGGCGTCGCAAAAAAATATTAAAGTCCCAAGTACGTCGCAGTATGAATAAGTTTGGGAAGCCCTGTTATAGCCTATATTATCGGATTCGTTCTAAGCTTTGTTTCACATTGATATCACAAACAGAACAGAACTTACAATAATTTAAAGTTTTAAAATATCGCTGTCTCTTTCTTTTAATAGTTTTATATATTATATATATATATACATATATATATACGTCCATTATTTCATTGACACACCTAACGCAACAAAACGTGATTGCATTGAGGATATTGGTAGCGAAGGTACATTCGAACTGGAAAACGTGTTAAATTTTAAACGATTTGCTAGAGATATCGCTGTTTACTACTTTTTAAATCTTTAAATTATTGTAATTTCTGTCCGAATTTGAATAAAACTAAATATATGATTTATACGTACCAGCCTTATTACATTGAAAACACTTTTAATATAAATATCAATAATGTGGTACTTGAACGTGTTTATGAAATTAAGTATCTCGGGGTGGTTCTTGATTGCAAATTAACTTGGCATAAACATACCGAGTTCCTTTCTAAAAAATTAAGAAAATTAAATTATCTTTTTTATTATCTGAAGAAATTTTTTTCATCTACACAGTTATTTCGTCTGTATAGTTTTGTGCTATGGACTTATGCATTGGGGTGGAGCTGGAAAGGTATATATGAATGTCATACAATCACTTCAAAACACGTTATTTAACACAATTGGTAATGATAATCAACCCTGTTGGAAAACTCGTCCTCTCACCGTTCGTGAATTATATGAAGTACAATTACTTGTTTTCGTGTTTAAAAATTTTAAACTTTTTTCGATTGAATTGCATGGTGGTAAAACAAGGTTATCCTCACGCGAGTTAGCAAAGTTACCTAAATTTAATAAATTTCATACCCGAATCCAAGCTGTTTATATGGGTGCCACTTTGTTTAACTCTTTGCCGCGTCAACTAAAAATTGATCTTAAAAATTATAAACGACGGCGTAAGTCGTTAATTGCATTTGTAATGTGTAAATAGCTTTTCATATAATAATTGAAGTTGCTAATTGGTTTAAAAGTATTCGGTTGGAATTGTTAGATTGATGATTTTATTTTGTAAATTAAATTTTTTTATTTGTAAATTAAGTTCTACTTCAACTTTTTATTATTATTAATTATTATGTGATTATGAGTTATTTATTTATGTATATATTTCTATGTTGTATATTTACTTTCGCGCGTTAGGTATATTTCTGCGGATTTGTAATTATAGTTTAATACTTAGTTTATTTGATTGGCGGTGTCTGGGTGTTTGTGTGTGTTTACTTATATGTCTAAATCGATTTCGTTGTTTTTTTAAAGAATGTTTTGGTTAAGAAACTGTATTATTTCATTGAATAACGTTACGTTTTTTTAGTGCGATGGAACGGATGTTAAATTTATCTTTATTTATTTGTATAAGCCGGCGTTCGCGCAATATGCGCATAGTCCGGATTTACACGTTATATATATTTTCTTTGTAATCTCGTATTTTAATTTGAAATAAATTTGAATTTGAATTTGAATTTGAATATTTGCGATATCAATGCGAAACAAAGCTTAAATAAAATAGTTGCGATCCCGTGGGTAACTTCTAATTTAACTATAGAACTGTAAAGAATCGATTATATTTAGGCAACGGTGTATTATAAAGAGGGAACGATTTCCATACGATAACGAATTCTAAAATATTATTATTATTCGGCGCATACAAAGTGATCACTTGTCAGTTATATATCCTCCTCCGCTGAAGAATCCCCTTCAATACCAGCATTTCACGTTCTTCCTGCGCGTTGTTTCTTTCATTGCTCTCGAAACATCGCTGAAAATTGTAGTTTCTTCATCATCGAAAAACACTCCGTCAAGACGAAATTGGGATAATTTTAAGCCATTATAAACTAGAGTGATTATAGAAAAAATTTGGTAAACGAAAATAGGGAGTAAGCGTCGGGCCGAACGCAAAACAAATTGGAAATACAGACAAACAAAAGCAAACATACGATTGTCCGCCATAATCGAGCGGATGCTACTAACCGTAACCAAGATTAGGCTTTGAACTTCTTTAACCGCTTCTACTCACGCAATCATCCTACTTGGAGTGGTGACTTGTTACCAACGGAATGTTAAAAACAAAAATATTCAATTAAACCAAACTGGTAACAATAAAATTTTACAATCTGAGTAGACTAATTAAGTTCCATTTATTTTTTAAAAGACAAAAAAAATTATCTTTGTAAATTCGTGAAGAAGGAATTTTTAACAGTAATTCCAATAACAGATTATTACAACGAACTGACATCCCCCCGAGAGTTGGAAAAAATTAAACGAATGAACTTTCGAACAAACGTAGGAAGTCTATCAAGTTGCTGACGTAACTTAACAATCGGATGAAAATAAACAGTAATATAAAATTAAATTTACGTCATTTTTAGAAAATATTCGGAATCATCACCACTGATCGAATTTTCGAATTTGTCACTGATGACGTTCCGGAGATACTTGCACAATCTATAAAATTTCATGTTTACGCGGTCTCAACCGGGTAGAGCTAGAGTAATGCAGACACAGGAAAGCGGATAAATCAAAAATAGCTCTGTATACATCGAAATAGCCTCGATCATATCGTACAATTTGAAAATATGAAAATTTTGGCAAGAATGTACAATAATAGAATAGCGGGAGATGACGTCGAAATTTATGTACATTTAAATGTGAATAGAGAAGACGTCAACAAAAACAAGTCCCGGTTTAATATATTTAAAGACGTGCGGGTCGATAATATCAATTCCACAAAAGGTTAATTGTAAACGATCAGGAAAAAAAACAGCGATGGAGGAAAAATCGAAGACGCCGAATCATCTGACACGAGACCTAGAAGCATAGAGCTGAAAGATGTGGACGCCAACCTAAACGAAGAAGAAATAAGGGGAACGTAAAAAACTTCGAATATCACGCGATAAAAAAAATGTTTCCAGCACTTAGACATGATAATTTTTCTTGTACGGAGGTTCAAGTTGCGAAGGTAAATATTTCTACATGAAAGACTGAGGAAATCAAAAACAATATCCGACTATAATCGATAAAGTGAAGCAGATGAAAATATCAGCAGTAAAAAAAGTATTAATCAATTTTGGTGTTGTTGAAATTCCTGTAGATATATCTATTTTAATGGTTACTTCACTGATAGTGCAAATCCGGTTTTGATATTAACGATTTCGCGCAAAATTGTACGGTTCATTCGGTTTTCGGGACATCGCAATGAACGATATAAAACATATAGCTATGTTACCAATATATACCATCATTTGGCTTTGGTTAAATCTCTATTTAGCGAATTAAAGAAACTTTGAAATTTTTCTTCATTAATAAATCGATCATATTAGATTATTACACATATATTAAAATTAGACATTATCGTGCATAGATTCGAAACGGATATTTAAAATTATAATAGACCTGTGTGTGTGTGTATATTGAAAATATTTGAAAACTTTTAGAAAATAACGCTTCATTATCTGCTACAAATAATTTTTTTAATAAAAACTTTTTTAAAAATAACAGTCCTGTTACAATCTTAATTTTACAATTAATTTAGTAACTAAGTTAATAGACGATACTTATAGTATGTACATGTACATACTAAATGCAATTATTGTGTGGCACACTAGTCCGAAGGTACTTAACCACGTTTTCATTATAACTACATATTAATTATAAGAATTATAAGAATTACGAGACTAGGTCAGCCGGATGCCGACACTTAAGACGGCGATTGTTCTGTTCCGTATTGAGCCGCTGTACAGCTTCCTCATGTATCTAGGGTGACGACTACTGATGATGATGAGGATGATGATGATAGCATCTCTTATGGATGGCATCTGAAGATCGCGATGTATATCATCAGTGCGCGAGTAAACGCATTAACTATTATACGCAGGATGATTGATTTCTTTAACTCGAATTGCTTACCTCATAAAGCAGCGCTATATTTCTAAATCGGTGTAATAATTTGCTCGTAAAGCGGCAGCTTTTCATATTTAATGGTGAGTCTGGACCATTGGGCCGATATAGTTTTTTATTTGTTTTTGTTTCATCCTGACATGGACTTTCCAAGTGAGTCTTTTTTTTGTATAAGTACATTCCAAGGTACTTTACAAAATATGCCTGTGGGACCGTCGTCAAATTTCTTAAGTATACTCTATAATTTGGATCAACAATTCGATTAGTAAATTTAATACGGACCGATTTCAATGCATTAACCACGATCCTCCAATTCGTTGCCCAATAGTTAATTCGACGAAGTGCACGTTGGAATTTTGTTATGAAATCAATGTGATTCTTATCCGCTACAAGAACCGCAGTACCGTCGGCAAACGTCGTGGTTGTAGCATCGTCATCTGTAGGTAGATCTTTTCTACACAATAAGTATAAGATCGGTCCCAACACGCTGCCTTGTAGAATCCCTGCTTGTAAGGCGACAGAAGTTTCCCGGTAGTAGTCGACAGTGAGCTTGTATTTAAGGCCCTCGTGCAACATACACTTTATCGAACATTATCGTACAATATATTTTGTTCTCGAAGGTACTGTTGATTGTTGAAACTAGTCGGTGCACTTGTTCGATTGTGTTATGATGAATATCGCTATGATTAAAATCACATCCCAATCAGGAGAATCACATTACCTACCGCAAACTCTATGCAAAGGCCAGATATATTCTAAAACAAGCAAAAAAAAAGGACTCCTGGCAGCAATTTACATCCACGATTACGTTCAAAACACCACCCTCAATAGTATGGAATAAGATCAACTCGATGGAAAAAAATAGTCAGGCATCTTTTATCTTCTATTATCGTTTCTGACAATTCGAAAACTGACAATCCGGAAAGTATAGCAACAGCTTTTGCTAATTATTTCTCTGTAGCTTCCAACCGCGTCTCACCCAGATCCCCTGCTCCTTTGACCGCAACAATGGAGACCGATCCGCATCAACAACTCGATAAATTATTAACACTCGAAGAACTTAATTCGTGCGTACGATAAACTCCTCTGCCGCTGGACACGATAAGTTTCACGCCAATATGCTCAAAAATGCCCCCCAAAATATTATAACTCATCTATTAAATATATTTAATCAACTCTGGACATCCTGTTCTTTTCCCACCTGGCTGAGATCATTCCCAGCTTAAAAAAGAACAAAAATCCAGCGGAAACAGTTACAGACCTATTGCCCTCACATCTGTTCTCGGCAAGGTCATGGAAAAAATAGTAAATCGTCGTCTCCTATGGATACTGAACAACGAGAATTTTCTATCAAACAAACAGTGCGAATTTCGATCTAAAAGATCCACAACTGATCTTCTTTATTGTCTTCAGAGTAATATTTTAGAAGCCTTCACCATGCACCAACATCTGCTCGCCGTTTTCTTCGACTTCACCAAGGCCTTTGATACAGTGGTTGTACTTGATGACATTAGCTCAAAGCCTCTTGAATTAAAAAATGGTGTACCGCAGGGTTCAGTTTTAAGTCACGCTCTTTATCATTGCTATAAACTCAATGCTGGCGGAAATAAATTCAATGATCCGAAGTGCACTCTTTGCTGATCACTTGGTATTTTTTGTCCGTTGTCGTGATTATAAGCACGGTGAAACCATGCTTCAAGAAGCTCCACACAGAAGCTTACTCATGGTCCACAAACAGCGGTATTTCTTTCTCACCTGAAAAAACTAAAACAATACACTTCTGTAGAATTCGTCACTGCCAGCACCAGGTGGCCATCACCTTGGGATCTGAGGCTATAGAAATTGTTTCTCGAATTAGATATCTTAGACTGGTCTTTGACAGAAGGTTGACTTGGTTGGATCACATAAATTACCTCCGAGCGGCTTGTACGCAAAGACTAAATCTAATGAAAAAGTTGTCACATACCACCTATGCTGCAGACAAAATTTCTCTTCTCCGAATATACAAAGCCCTAATAAGAGCAAAATGTGACTATGGTTTTCTTGCCTACGCGTCCGCTACACCAACAGTCCTGAAACGATTAAACTCAGTACAACTTGGTGCAATGAGATCAACACCAATAAACTATTTGCTATATTGGAGAACTTTCCCACCCATCTTCATCGTTCTTACATCCTACTCAAATTCCACCTTCACTCACTCTCAGCTCCTGATCTTCCTGATGATGCAGCGTATCACCACAATCATCAAACCACTCCTTATTCAAACTTACTCGTTCGCAATAAAATTACAAACATCCTCCATAATCTTGACATCAACCTGCCTCCACTCTGAAAATCCAACCATCTGTCTATTCCTCCTTCGATTTCCATTCCCATTATCCTTGACACGTCTCTCCTCAACTGCCTCTCATTGCCACAATCTATTATCGATACCTCGTTCCAAAATCTACTAAAAATTTATGGTGGCCATGAGGTACTATAGACGGATGGAGCCAAAAAGGAAACTCCACTGGTTGATATACAAATGTCCACACTTCCATCCACATTCTCTGTACTGTCGTCAGAGTTATGTGCAATCACCTGCGCAATTGTTATTGCAGAATCGGAGCTAAACCATGACATATTAATTTGTACAGATTGTCTCAGTCCAGTTAGAAACATACAAAATAGACACGAACATCAGCATCCGTTTGCGAAAACTATACTAGAAAAATCGTTTACCTATAAGCGACAAATTGTACTTGTGTGGATACCCGGACATCGCAATATTGGTGCAAACAATGAAGCTGACACAGCGGCAGCAAATTCGTGTAATATAACGCCGGTTCCGGGTATACCAACGACATGTAAAGATATGACGATCCATATTTGGAACAAGATGAAGTCGATAGCAATGGAACGATTCTCCATCCTTCCTTATTACGATCGTAGCATCGTAAACCCGATAATGTCAACATCCAGACGGAAAGATGTGGTCCTCTTTCGCGTTCGGTCCGGACACACGTCTTACACACCAGTTCCTGTTCACCAGGGAAGATCGGTTTACATATCCTACATGCAATACTCCTCTTACCATCACTCACATCCTAGTTTCCTGTCGGGCATATAACTTTCAACGTCAACTTGCTGGCCTTCCTCACAATCTTCTCAACATATTACAACGCACTTCTTCCGCCCAGACTAAACTTCTCCTCTTCCTCAAAATCACAAACATCCTTCCTCTAATCTAGTTCTTAACTCCTTTCCTTCCGTGCCTCTAGCCTAAGTAGCAGGATTCGAAAAAGAAGAAGAAGAAATAGTAAGATAATTCAGTAGGAGGAGAATTCAAGTATTTTTAAGAGAAATTTAAGTAGGATAAACTAATAGTAAAAGAAGTATAAAAAGGAAATCATATGGTTGTGAGGACGCGCATCGGCCATCATGTCGACATCGGATGGATGTGAACAAAATGGAGAAGGAAAAAACTGCAGCTGTTTTTTTAAAAAATAAAATTTGACACGTTGTACACGGAAAAAATTGGAAAAAATTGGCCACGTAGAGAATACGAATTTTAAATAACAAATGTTGTAAGTCGATTACTACATTGTCTGCGATATAAGATTCGTTTAAGCGAAATATTGAGTTTATAGAACCGAGGTATGAAGGACATATTAGGCTGGACAGATTTAAACGTTGAAAAGGAGTTAAATGATTCCCAATAATATTTGTGAACAGTTTTGATAATAGGAAGCAGATCGATACAATGCGAGTACGGAATTAAAAAGGTAATTATTTAGTAATCTTAATTAAACGCAAATTAACGTGGAATTTATTTAATACTTAATATTTACACGTATATATATATATATATATATATATATATATATATATATATTTGGTTATTATTATGTTTAAATAAACGTTCGAGAAAATTTTTTTAGCAAGTATTTATTCGTGTTCGAAAATTCCCAAATAAATAAACTTAGATTTGATTACTATAATTATACATGTTACTTTTAATGTTACTTTTAATTTAAATTATTTATCACACCGGAGACATAATAATTATATTCTTAATCTTCGTTGATGAGGATATTTATAATTAGAAAAATGAATATTTTTTCGACCGAAAATGTTGCTTAATGTATATAATTTATAAATTAATGTGCCATATACATCAACTAACGGCTAAAGGCACGGGGATATACAATTTAATCCTTAATCTTCCTTTATGAGGATATATAGAATTAGAAAAATGATTGTTGATTGGATTATTTGTCCATGGTGACATTACATAATTTAAGTTTATGTAAAGTTACGGTTTGTTTGTATTTAGTATTGACAGCGTGTTTGAAAATTTTGTGAATATTGATCGTGGTGAATTTAGGCTGAATGCATATTTTACCGAACGAGCTGATTTAAAGTTGAAAGCATCACACTGTGTCAAAAAGTTGCATAGTAGACGATAAATCCAAGTTTGAGCCTTCCGATCTCCACTATAAGATGTGCGTCCCAACTTTTTGAGAAATTTTAGTATATATATATATATATATATATATATATATATATATATATATATATATATATATATATATATATATATATATATATATATATATATATATATATATATATATATATATGTATATATACTAAAATTTCTATATATTGGACAGATACGCAGCGTAATATGTTAAATTCATATCACTTTATTATTATTATTATAATTATGTGCAGTGACCCAGAGAAGACGGACGGTTTTATTTTTTGAATAACTCAAAACTACTAGACCAAAATTTTCGAATGAAATTTTATTTAAAAATTGGAAAAACCAGAGATTAACTTACAATTATTTGTGGAACACAATATTGTTCAGGCCATGCCGATGAAGCATAATTTTCTTCTTACACTTCATTTACTTCCTACCGCCATCCGTTCCATTTACTTATTCAGTATACTCTTCGATTCTATACAGAAGACGAAAGTAAAGTTTAATGGATCCCCGGGGGAATGATAAATTTTTCGAAATTTAATTTGCGCAATACTATATCATTTATCACGCGAGAATCGATAAAATATTACGTAAAGAATTTTTACGAATAAATCATATTCATCGAAAACAAAAACCTCGCGCTGCTGCTGCATTTACTTCCTACACCCGTCTAGAATAACAAACAAAACAAGAAAAGGAAAACGAACAAGTAGAATTTTCGAAGAAATTAAATTAAAATTTCGAAAATTTGACCGGAAGTACGGATTGGAATGAAAATAATTAAAATTTATTTTCTGTTTAACACTTAGATCAATCTACAAAACCATTGGTTACCATATTATCCGATAAAATTTTCTCCTGCTTTATAAAGAACACTATATATACATGTGTGTGTGTTGTACATGGGTGTATTTTATATATATATATATACAATAAGGAGAGAAAAGGACATTCCACTAACTGAAACACTAAACAACGATTCCGCTGATTTAGGAGGAAACCGAATGCTAAGGGTAGGAATTTCCACAAGCAGATGTTGCGGGGCGGAAAAGAGGTAATTGAAAATTTGTAATACAATCCGTAAACTAGGGTTATCGCTAATGTTGTTGATGGTGTTATTGCAGCAGCAGCTTCCAGGCTAAATAAATTTACGACTTTAATAATAAAGGTAGTCGCGAGCGTTAATGCTACACGCGCATCTACAAAAAACTTTTTATACCACATTTATCCTTACCTCGGGTATTTTCTAGTTGTCTGTTTATAACCGGAGCAATGAAAAATACAATATAAAATTTACCCTCCCCCACTCTATAGTCATTACTTATATTCTCAGAGCGTCGAAGATTTCCGAGATATTCTTATTATTGCTCTTATTAAGAAATATATATCTATAACTCTATATTTATATATCTATTATATCTACGACTCGGATGCGAGAAATCAGGTACAGCTGGTTATTTACCATCTCCGCAGTCGCTAATAAATAACGGTGTAACGATAATAAATATTTTCATTTTTGCGGCTTTTTTTGAACGTATTTCGTGATATTCGTTCAAATTAAGTCGTTAATATTATCATTATTAATTTTTATTTGAATTTCTAAAAATTAATCGAATTCGCAATGAACCTTATTTGTAGTTTTTACACGTTTTCGTTCAATAATGCGTCAGTTTTACTATATATTTATACGTTCGTTGTATGAAAATATTGTGTTACGTGTAAATGGGGGTTTTCAAGCGTGTATGTATACGAACGTATGTGATGCGTTTGTGACTTGAGTAAACGAAAGATTGTATTTCACCATTCACACCCATCATACAGGCGTTTTATTCTATCTTACTTCGAATCGAACCAAAATCGGAAATAAATTCGAAAATTTAATAAATTAGAAAATCGCAATTACGATTACTATTATTATTATTATTATTATATCAATTCGTTATATTATTACTTTTCTCGTTTCAAATAAAATTCTTATATTTCACGAGTGTATGCATAAACATCGAAAAACAATTGTTACGTATTATTCTCGATTAATTAATATCGATATTTACGATCAAAAAACTGTCCGAGCGATAAATCCTTCGCGACCGTGTAGGTAAACTTAAGTAATTAGTATATAAATAAACTAGTTCCTACCAAAATATATTATTTATCGACCTACTATTATCCAAAGGAGTCAGATAATGCCAAGTTCTTTTATAGTTCTTCTTTTAAAGGCATCGCACACAGAAATATTACGATGAAGCTCTGTCAACTCTGTAGATGTCTAGTACCACCGGCGCATATTTCTGTGACATTTTTCTTCGTTCTGACTTTTGAGGGACCATGATAACACTAGTCCGGGACAAGTTGTGGGATAAATAATACCTTTCTGAATATCCGTAATTTTCCGGAGCGTACCGTGTATAGCGCAGTTTCATTTGCTTTGACATTTTTCGCAGCACATCTGTACCGGTAATATGGATCTCCGTATGAAATCTTCAAAATACAGCGTTATATATAAATATATATATATATATATATATATATATATATATATATATATATACATTTCCAGCGCTTCGATGGTTCAAGTATGAATGTGATAAATCAACTTTCCATATCTCGTAGAGTAGTACCACCGAGGTCATACATAACATCGTACCAGCAATAGTCTTAAGTGTACGTTAATGTTTTTCCGGATCGTCAAATTTTTCATATTTAAAAAGATCTTCCTCGCTTTTTATACGCGTGATCGTATGTCGATCGATTGATCGGACACGAATTTAAAAGCAGCAATATACGCGTAATACCGTATAATTTCAGTTTTTCGCCTATCTCAACCCACTTCGGGTTTAGGCTTCCGCCAGACGTTTCCAAAGTTGCCTATCTTGTGCGACGTGCATCCAATTGATTCCGGTTAGTTTCACAATGTCGTCCGGCCACCTTGTCATGGGTCTTCCTTGCCTGCGACGATGATTAATCGGCCACCCCTGCAACATGCGCTCGGTTCATCTGTTGTATTTTCGACATCGTGTTCCAATCGTTATGGGAGATTTCAATTGTAGGAATATAGAATGGGCATATAATGATACAGACAACAAAAAAACGAACATTGGAGAATGGGCTGAAAACTGTAGTGCATGATTCTAAACTACCATGTTCATTTAACAGTGGCAGATGGGAGAATGGTAGTAACCCCAATAACATCTTTGTAAGCGATATTCTAGCAACTCAATGCACCAAAACAGTCGAAAAAACCCATCCCGCGAAAACAACATCGTCTTATATCATGCCAGGCAATAATTTGGAAGGATTAATTTCAAATGACGATATAATTTTGAAAAAGCTTACTAGAAAAAGATTTACGAAATGGATACCGAAATAAGCAATATAGAATTTACACCTGGTAACTATGACAAATTCATATCATTAGTGTTTCAGAAAGATATATATACGAAGAGGATGTATAGAATTTAGTACGTATGTGGATTACCAGCGGATTCCAAATCGCTGTTGGAGCAGTACGAGATTTTATTTGTAAAAGATCCTTTTGCTGATGATACAATAGTGGCAGGAGAAAAGCTTCTAGAAGCAGACACATTAGCCAGGAAAGACAAATAGTGCAAAATGCTGGAAGATTCGGACATGAAACAGGATAGCCGAAGGAGTTGAAAAGTGTTTAAAAACCTCAGTAGTGGTAGTATAGTATGTTTAAATACAAAATTTTATAAATTATGAAGAATTTACAACATACACATATGCCAAGTATCCTTGAGGTTACCTTTGCAGTTAAATACAACCAAATAACTTTACAAAACTAAAGAAATAATAAAGAAAATAACAGTAAAATGATAATAGGAAAAATTAAAAAAAAAAACTATTAGCACTTGTATATTAAATTTCGCATAGGAAAATGAACACCAAACTCGGAAGAAAATAGCATAAATAAATTCTAGCATAAGCCTTTCGAGATAAAAAATGAACTTAATGTCGCTATAAATCACTTGAAAATAAACAAAGCTGCTGGCTTAGATGATCTGCGAAGATTAAACACTCTGAACCCAAAATAAAACCGTCGCTCTTAAATATGATGAATGAATGCATAATATCGCTGAAGATGCCAAAAAACCTGGAGGAAATCCAAAGTAATTGCATTACTAAAACAGGTAACGATCCTAATGGTCCTAGAAGCTTTCGCCCTTTATCATTACTTTGTCACCTATTCAAAATTTTTGAACGGCTTATACTACATATAATAGAAAACTGTATAGATGAGAAGCTAAATATAAAACAAGCTGGCTTTAGACGCGGCAAATCATGCTATGGAAAAGTAGTTAATTTAACCCAACATATAGAGAATGATTTTGAATTAAAAAATATTACAGGAGTAGCTTTTATTGGCTTAACGGCAGCATATGACACAGTGAATTTATTGCACTTTGAAAACCCCTTCACCTTCACCGAGCAGGCGTACCTCAACTTGGGACGAGTCCCTTTATGTTTATACCGGCGACCCGTTCCTCCCAAAGACCTAGACAGCTTTAAAATCTTTGTATTTGTTCAATAAAGAAAATAACTTTTTAGTGATTTTAATAACTCCGTTTTAATTTTTTAAAAAGCACTACATTACAAAATTTTCAAATTGTATATGTATATATATATCTTTTTCTACTCCTCGCTCCTCTTGGAGTATGTAATCCTGTAATTATGGTGCGGTTGCTGATGACAGTGCCGGTTATGTGATGTAAATTTTATTCGATGTGTCGTGACAAATTTACATATACATGCCACTGCGGCTACCCTTCTTCTGTGTTACCGTCTTTGTATTTTTCTTTACAGCTGGTTTCCTCCTGGCAACAGTTTTCTTAACCAATGCTCTCCATTTTGCACGATTTTGCGCAACTTTTCAACGCGCTATAGCATATTCGCGCATATTCATCGAACGGTCATCGGCATCGGTTTCTTGAACTGCAGTATACCGACAGCTTTTAGTGATAATTATTTATATTTGCACATCGTAATTTTCTTTTGAGCACCGGAATAGAAAAATCTAGATCAACTTTTATCTCCGTGACGAAGTTATTTACAAGAAAAGATATAAGTCTGCATTTACGAACAAGGTTAGCTCTCGAACTTACGTGTTTACAATCTTATTGTTCGGACTGGAAAGTTGGACAATTACAGCAGCATTAGAAAAGGAAATACAGATCTTCGATATATATATATATATATATATATATATATATATATATATATATATATATATATATATATATATATATATTGACGAATGTTAAAATTTGGTAGACAGCGAAATAACGAATCGAAAATTCTTAAACTAGATGTCAAAAGAAAGGCAATTATTCATTCAAGAACGCAAACTGAATTGCTACGGTCATTTCAGTCGGAATGAAAAAAATCATCCTTTGCAATACATGCAGAAATGTTGGATAAAAGAAGCGTAGGCAGAAGCAAACTTCAGTGGTGATAGATTTCCAACGATGGTGCCGATGTACACAAACGGAATTAAACAATGCGGTCATAGGTAAAGTGAAAATGGCATTACCAATCGCCAAACTCCGATTTTTCTTTTTTCATACGTATATTTTTCCCCCTTGTGATTTTTATTTATGCGAAAAACTGTATTAATAATTAAGAAATTTAAAAGGTTATTTCTGTTTCTTCTTCTTCTTCTTCGTTGATTGCCGTGTACTGCTACTAAGGCCAGAGGCACGGGAGGAATTTATATTAACGGGTAGATTCTGGATAAATGAAGGAAGGAAAGAAGTATCCGATGTAGGAGAATGCTGTAAAATATTTTGGAGAGAGTTTGGAAGGTTTGCGATTGTACGTTCGGAGAAATATAGCAGACAGGTAATAAGTAAGTGAGGAATAGTTAAAGGAATATTGCATGCAGTACATTTCGTTGGTCACTATTAGTAAATAAGTGCTTGTGAGTAAGCAGTGTGTGGCCTGAGCATACACGGCACAGGACCACTTCGTTTCTCCTGTTTGAGTTTTAACATGTCGTTGACTTTATCCGGTTGATGTTGTATTCGCCAGATTCGAAAATCTTTCGTTTGCTCTGTCGGATAATTTAGATCGTACGGTGTGAAGGAAGTCCTTTATTGGAATTGGTATAGCTATTGCGGATGCATCTGCACTATCGTTAGATGCCACGTCGTTATACCCCAGAATCCAGAGAAGAATAATTTTTCCGGTAAACTCTGATGCGTTGGCTAAGATGGATTTTGACAAAGGATGTTGGTGGTGTGAACTGTTTTGAAGACTTCTAATGGTGCTCAAGGAATCGGTGCAGATAACAGCATTGTTTTTCATTTCTCCCAACCACCTGATACAGGGTCAGAGCCTTTCTATAATCAAATAAAACAAGAACTGGCTGCTCCCTTTCAAATGTCTCGCCCAATCAAACCATTTTCTCCTGCAGAAATTATGAAAGTGATAACGGGCCACTTACCAGTATATAAAGCTCCTGGGTATGATTTAATCACTGGGAAGATGCTGAAATGTTTGCCACGAAAGGCTATAGTATTACTAACCAGTATCTGTAACGCTGTTATTCGATTGGGCTACTATCCTTCGCAATGGAAAATGGCTCAGATTATAATAATACGTAAACCAGGTAAACCTATCTCCGAAATATCGACCAATTAGCCTTCTACCCATACTACCGAAAGCCTTTGAGAAGTTACTGCTCTCGCGATTACGGTTAAACGCTGCAAGGCACGATTCCAGACTATCAATTCGGGTTCCGTCAAGGACATTCTACGGTAGAGCAAATTCACAGAGTGCAGAAGTATATTAATAATTGTTTCGACAGGAAACAGTATTGTTCTACTGCTTTCCTGGATGTTAGTCAGGCCTTCGATCGGGTGTGGCACGAGGGGTTACTTCTAAAAATAAAACGCTCTTTGCCACATGCATATTACATGCTATTGGCCTCATATCTAACAGATAGATTCTTTCAGATTAAACTCGACGGCGATGTATCTGGATTTTATCCTGCTGAGGCTGGCGTTCCACAGGACTCTGTTTTCGGTCCAATTCTATTTCTTTTGTATACGCAGACCTCCCAGTTAAAACCAACATTGAGGTTGCAGCATTCGCTGATGACACAGCATTGTTTGCAAGCGACAACGATCCGATAGCGGCGTCGGAAAAATTACAGGCCGGTTTAAATCACCTAAAAAAATGGACACGACAGTGGAGAATTAAGCTCAACCCATTGAAGTCAGTACATGTCACGTTCACAAATAGACGCGATACATGCCCACCCGTTTATCTTGATGATCTTATTCCACAGGAAAGTAAAGCTCGGTATTTGGAAATGTGGCTAGATCGACGAATGACGTGGAAAACACACATTAAGATGAAGGTTAAAGAAATAAACATAAAACTGAGAAAGATGTACTGGCTCCTGGGCAGACATTCCGAGTTACCTCTCAAATCGAAATTATTGCTGTATAACGCAGTTATCAGACCGGTGTAGACCTACGGTATATCCCTTTGGGGTACAGCATCGGTGTCTAATATTAACACGATGCAACGATGTCAATCAAAAATATTAAGAATTATAACAAATGCGCCATGGTACATGCGTAATGACAACCTGCATCGCGACCTAAGTGTACCATATGTGCGAGAGGTAATCCAAACATATAGTGAACATTACTTGCACAGATTAGAATACCATCCGAACCGACTGGCAGTTGACTTACTAGATAGTGGTAACGATGTTCATAGACTTAATCGATACACCCCCTTAGACCTTCCACATCGGTTTGATTGATTGGCGAGGTAACTCGGAGTATCATTGATGAATGATATCTCCAATCCTGTCACGACCCATATAGATAAATTGCTTATTGGCTATGTAAGCCAGATTGCAATTTTCATACAAATAAAAAAAAAAAAAATTTCTCCAATAATCACATCGACAGCAGTTGAAATTGCGTACAGCTCTGTAGAAAGGGCGCTGAAGTTTTGTGGAAGCGGAAATCGAATAACATTCTTTGAATATACAACTGTTCAATCGCAGTAGTTATCTCGTTAGCACCGTCCGTGTATAGGATGTCGTAATGATTAAAATCCTTTATTAAATCTTCAAAGGATGAATGTAGACGAGTTTGAGAAGTAGGACAACATAGTTCCAGGAGACAGGTATCGGACGGTATTGGGAAAAGGATGTTGCAGTAGAAGGTAGAGGTGCATATTTTATTGTGTGTGATGTATTTGACTTTATACTGGAGCAAGGATTTTAAGTATGGTCGGGTAAGATCAGAAGGTAGAGAAGTTAAGGGCGTGGGGAGGATAGGGGTTGTATGAATATGAGTGCGGAATTTTGCGGAGTAAGTAGGCTTGGTGTAGGTCTGAAGGCTATTCTTGTGCTTCATAAAACAGATTGTTTATGGGTGTCGACCGAAGAGCGCCTAAAACTAACCTTAGAGCTTAGTGGTGAATTGAATTTAATAATGTTAGTACTGATTGTTTAGTTGATGAATAAGCCGGGAAACTATAGTCGCATTTAGATTTTATTAATGAGCGATATATTCTTAAACGTTATGTTTTGTCTGCGCCATATTTTGTGTGAGATAGTTTCCTGAAAAAGTTTAATCTTCGAGAACATTTGGTTTTCAAATGGTCGATGTGCATTTTCCAATTTAGTTTTTCGTCAAATATCAGACCTAAATATTTGGTGGATGATGTAGAATTTAATATTTTGTTATCCGAAATAATATTATACTGATGAACACAATGGCGAATACGGCAGAAATGCATTACTTTGGTTTTTGTGGATGAAAAGGATAATCCATTTTCTTTCGACCAGTTATTGAGCTTAATAGTGACTTCTTGAAGGACTGTTTCGCCTGTTCTGAAGTAGTTACATCGGACAAATATTGTGAAGTCGTCAGCAAATAGTGACTTGAACGATAATACTTCAATGATTGTATTTTGAAGGTGGTATTGAAGGTCTGTTGGCTTGGAATCCACATTGATATTTTGAGATAAGTTTTTGCTTGTGTAGGACCTATTGTAACCGGGTATTTATAATTTTTTCCAACACCTTATAGAGGACAGAAATTAAGGAAATAGGTCTTCAGCTAAGTTGGATTTTTATTTGATTTCAAAATTGGAATCACTTCTGGTAAAATACCAGTGAGCCAAAAAAAATGGTTGAAAAGTTCTAGCAACAGATAGAGATTACGTGATTTGGAGTTAAGCATGTTAATATGAATTTTATCGCAGCCTGTATTCTGAATAGCGTGATGTAGCTCATCTAATGTTATTGCTTTATTAAAAGGTTCGTGTGAATCATTATCAATACAGAGTAATGTGATTAAGTGGTTGCAAAGGCTCGTTTGAAGCAGCTACGAACTGATTGGCAAATTCTGTGGCGGCTTGGTTAGTGTTAGTGATTTTAACATCGTTAACAATAATTAATGATGGTTTATGGGGGTTGTGTTTTCCTTCGAGTGAGTTAATGTTATTCCATATCACTGAAGGGTGAGTTTTATATGCAATAGTTGAGGTGAACTCTTTCCATGATTGTCGTTTTGATTGCTTCAAGACAAATCTAGTTTTTGCTCGTTCTTTCTGGAAGGTAATGTGATTTTTCATTGTAGGGTGGGCTTTAAGCAGCTTAAGTGATATCCGCAATGCGGATGTGGATATGGTGCAAGACTGGGAATAAAAAGAAAGTCGGCTAGATTGTCAACTTACTTTGAATTTTTCGAACCTGCAACCAAAAAAAGAAAAAGTTAAAAGTGAAATATAAAAGATGGTAATTATTGATCATGGTGTAGGTAGTTTTTCAGTATTATCTCTAAATTCGATAAAAACGAAAAGAAAAGGAATGAGATATTCCTTCGACCCCTCCACCCCTAGAACAAAGAGTCAGTATGACCATTAAGATATGTACACAAACCGATCTTGTCACGGTATTGAATTCGTCGCGTGAAGGTAGAAGTCAAGGAACACCCGATAACGATAGTCCTGATGTTCTTCCCAAGAAAAGGTTGTCCATTTGTCGAAATAGGAAAAAAAATCCGAATGATGGTGAGCTTAAAATTATCTCCGGAGATGTCGTAGTCGCATCTGTTGGAACAAGAGATAGCGTGAAACTCATATGATGCGATTTTTGGCATTGGTCGCTGTTTCTTTAAAAGGAAACATATATTGCTCCAATCTGGCGTTATGGAATACAGGGAACAACAACGTGTCGCAATAACCTTATTAAAATTCAACGGCAACAGTCAAAGATATTACGCGCAATAACATCTGCACCATACTACGTGCCAAACTACATGCTGCATACAGACTTGAAGGTTCCGTTGCGAATTTAATTCATTGGTGTACAAAATGTCTACGGTGGATGTACCAACTAAATCCATCAGGAAACTAAAAAGGAGGAAATGGTGCCGCGACGCGCTTCCAATCACTTGAAGAACGATAGATTTATTTCCTGCTTTTTGTTCCTTTTTTCTTTTCTTCTCTTTTTTTTTTTATTGTTTTCTTTCTCTTCTTCTACACGATCAACATGGCAAACTTTTATCAATACAATGAAAAAAAATAATAAGTTTTACTCTGTACCTAAACATTCCGATTTAAAGACCCTGAAGAAAATATGTCATCCGATGTTTTTCTTTCATACAGGAATCTAGAGCATACTCGTTGGAGTTGTTAGATTTATTTCCCGCTTTTTATTCCTTTTTTCTTTTCTTCTCTTTTTTTTTTATTGTTTTCTTTCTCTGTTGTTTATGGCAAACTTTTATCGGTACAATGAAAAAAATAATAATAAGTTTTACTTTCTAAATTCGATGATATCATTTCCAGTCTTCTTCTTCCTCTGCAGAGTTTCCTTTGTATTTTCCCTTTGTAGATTCCATTTTTTTCGTATCTCATGATATATGTACTTGGCTTTCCTTTTCTAAATGTCTCCGGATATGTGCACGCATATATTTATCAGTTCATAGCGAACAATTTTTCGATGGCGTTGAATTAATACATAACTATCTAGGAAAACAACAATATTATGCTTACTATAAAATATAATTCGTCAATTTTAAAATTAAATAAAATTGATTTAAATTTTGTTTGAAGTTTTCTTACTTGAAATTTATAAATATATATATAAGTACAAAATGGCAATTTTATTCGCTTTAAATTTCTAGTCGGTATTTAAAGTCTAAGAATGTGCAAAATAAATTATAAACGCGAGAGTGTTATAAATAAATTCGGAACAAACGCGCCACCGGTGGTAGAAAACGTAATTATAAAATATAATCGTATCGTAGAGTATTGAATCCGAACGTTCGTGCACAAACTTAGGTAACATCTTATTTATTTAAAAAAAAAAAAAAAAGTTCTTTACCGCCTTAGCAAGCAAAAAACAAATTTACATACAAATGAAAATCCGTTGCGATGTTTTCTACAACTTAGCGTGGAATGGAAATAAACGAGAATTTCACTTTACGGCTGTACGAATTTGAATGGAAGGTAACGGGGGGGGGGAAAAGACCGTAAGAAAGAAGTTAAAGCTAATTTGCAAAAGTAGAAAAGTCTTGAAAAAAAAAGCTGAAAAAAATTTTCGGTTCTAAAATAGTTAACTCTGCCTGCAAATAGAATATATACTGCGAACAATGTAAATGTAATTCTCTCTCACCGACTATTTTATCATTCGGTCGAGGCTTAACAAATACGAAAATTGTCACCCTCCGTTTGCCGGAACTTCAGAGTACTAAGGAAATGGAAGAGAAAAAAGGACACATTCCAGTCAATGATGATAATGATAATGAAGCGACCAAGAATAAGAAATTAGGTTGCGAGTCAATTCTACGACGATAGCATTGTTATAGTTGTCGCTTGATAAATAATCTATCTCTTTCCGTCGCAACTTTCTATTCATCGATGTGTCTCTTCCATCTCTTTCTAGAGAAATTGATACATCCGTTCCATCGGAGAGAAGGATATAATAGAAGAAAAAAAAATCTAAGAAATTAAAAATTTCGCTCACGAATTTTATTTACAGATCGACGAGTAATTCTATCGATTCGGCGATGAAAAAATTACAGATTCTAATCGGGAAATTTGAATCGAATAATGAAGTTGAAAAATCCGTTTTTTTTTATATATATATATATATATATATATATAAATGTGTGTCTATATATAATATATTTTTATAATGAATGTATAACAAATAATTATAAAAAAATAAAATTTTATAGGTAATTTTAAAAAATTTATTCTTTCAACGTTACACGATCAAGATATAGATTATTTATTTTTTCAAATTTATCGTTTTAAAAAAAAAAATTACGTCTATAAATTAACTGAAATTGTAAGAATTATGCGACAAAAAACGTTTCGAAATAAGTAGTACACTTCGACGTACAATTTTATAAATGGTGATACTCACTTCCGCCTAGACGTTACTATTTACCTCCTGAGATCCGGAGCTCTAACCGGAACGGGGCGCGTCCACGGGTCGAATGCTTGTAACTTATTTACGTTCAGTTTATTTAATGTCCAACTTTCAGCACCGTAAAGGGCTATGGAACCACGCGTACAATATTGTTTTTCGGACGGTATCGACGTTTGTCTGAATAAGGCTTCTTTTTTTTCTTGAAAAGCACATTTCGATAGTCTAATTCGAGAATTAATTTCAATATCATAATAGACATTTTCTCTATTTAAATCTTTGGACTTGTTCAATTATTTCTCCATCAATTTTTATACATCCAATTATTGATTTTGTTTCTGTTTTTTTCACGCCTAGTACCCTTACTTTATTTAAACGCCGTATCAATCTTTTGAAACCTGTCCGCAATTGAGTAAATTTTTCACTTACGATGTGAAAATTAAACGTCAATCTACAGATTCGAACAACTCGACGGAAGTTGAAAAGCAAAAGCTCCAGTAAACGAATTAAAATAGAACGATGATCGATATTAGCAAAGTTCTAAGAAAGAGGATTATTAATCTGATAAAGCTACCGACAAAAACGCGTTCATCTTTTTGAAAACAATTTGAAAAACTGAGAAAATCGCACTCGAATAAGTCTTGTTTTATGTATCAACACGTTTCTAGTCAAACATTACATCGAACTTTCGGACAATACTATTTATGCGGGCACTATGTGACTTTCATCTGTTCGACGAGGTCAACTCATCGTAGAAAGACGGAGAAAAATAAAAATAAAAAATATAAAAAGTCGATATGCGAAGAAATTTAAAAACAATATTAAAGATTTATATATGGTGACTCGGTGAAGACGGACGGTTGCGTCGTTTTCTCAATAACTGAAAAATTACTCCGCCAAAATGTTTGAATGAAATTTTATTTAAAAATAGGAAAACGAGGGATTAGCTCGCAATTACTTGTGGAACACAATATCATTCAGATGACGCTCGTCATTCAGTCTTTAGACGATTTTCGAAGACTTTTTCCAGCATAATTCGCTGAATTTTCGAAATTTCTTTTTAGGTCTTCCGGATCTCGTGAAAGTGTTTCGTAAACGCTGCTCTTAGGGTATCCCCATAAAAAAAATTTTCGAATTTTTTTCGAAACTTTCTTTGCATTGTCCTGATAGATTCGCACCGAAAATAATATTCCACCACGCAAAACGCGCGCTTTTTCTCGTTATAGGAGGCCATGATAACTGAAACTGGACAAAAACGAATCTCTGATGTTTGGTTTGCGTTGTAGCAGTGTTACCAACTGCGCTATTCAAAAACAAAATATAAACAAAGTCCGATTTTTTTACGGAGGCAATTTAAAAGAAAGTCGCTGGTAGCTGAGAACAAACAAGAATAATTAAATACTAACCGTAAGCGAGTTACAACGGTCTGGAGAAAACGTCAGCGAGATTTATGCGATCGTACTGATAGGCGGTAATAAGACAGACTTTCATGAACTTGAAATTTTGATAACTAAAATAGAAGAGGTTATGTTTAGAGAACAATAAGACAGTTGATGCGGATGGAATACCTGCAGAGGCCATTAAGTTTTTTTGAGTATCAATGAAATTCATTCATTGCGCAATATTATCCAAATGACTGGATGGTGATGGTCGAAAAAAAAATAGTGTAGATCCATACATATATGTTTTGAGGCTGTTTGAAAAGATTGAAAGGACGAAGTGTAGAAATTAGCGAGCAATGCCATTAATTTCGTACATAAGCAAAATAATATTACTAACGGATTAATGACACGATGGTCAATAAAATGTCGTATCAATTTATTCGCCAATGCCCATTGTATAAATGGTGTCGATAGAAATTAATAAGTTTCAATTTAGGAAGCGTAATATGGGAAAAATATTCTTCTTTGTAATTATTCCTAGTTTATTATATTTTACAACGAAATATTCGGGTTTTTACATTATATGCCGATATGAAATAAAAATAATCGATTCGATCTGTTAGAAAAAAAAATGTAAAAAATTTCTTACGAAAATAACAGCTTGCCAAAGTTTCGAAAGACAACGTCGCAAATCCGCAGCGGGCAACAGCGCTTTCCGATTACCGCCTAAATACGCGATTATAATAATAACAACGGTACACAAAGCGAAACTTTTTAGAACGTCTGGTGAAAGTTTTAAACACCATCAATCTGACGAATAATTCCTTCTCAACGATAATATAAAGCATCGAACTTTCCTCCGTTAATATCGCGATAGTCATTATTAATTATATATTATAATTTAGAAGGATTATTTTACGAAAGCCAGAGAAATTTTCCTATCACCGTCAATTAAAGTTCACCTAGAAATTTTAGTAGATTCGTTAAAATCCCTATATCGTTCCGATGTTCTAATCATTATCGTCGTTAAGTTCGTTGTCAAAAATTCTGACCAGCCAATGTAACGTACATTGAAACGAATTGAAGGAGCCTAATTATACGCGACGCATGTGATGGTTTTTGTTTTTGTTTTTTTTTATAAATTTATTATTGCGAGCTGACCATCATGGTCATTTTAAGCAATTATCAATCAAACATGAGCACTCCCGATAACCCCAACCTATATAAGGTCTAGTCCGACGCTTCAATCTACGTAATTCATCGGAAGTGTCCAAGAGATCCCTAGCAAGTATGTTTGGATGGCTCTCAAGCTTAGCTATATGTGTTTTAGCGTATTTTTGAATTACATCAGCTACATACTCTATCTGCAAATCTTCATGTAACGCCTGATTTGTTACACACCAAAGCGCCTTGGTTATCGATGTCTGAATCATCATTAGGTTTGACGACTTCGCACCACCTCCAAAGCTGCACTCCGTATATCCAGATTGGTCTCAAAAATAGCTGTGTATATTGAAAATTTGTTGTCCGTTGATAGTACACTATTTCTCCCTATGATGCAGTACATTTTTAGTATGGTGACACCGTCATCTCCGTGATAATTTAGAGTCGTGTGATAATGAAAAACTTTACACCGTGTAGTAATCGAACCTTGGACCGTCGAGCTGACAACTACGCTGCCGCGATATTTTATACATACATTACAAGGGGCTCCATATTTACATCTACAGGTATATCGAATACACTCAGTTTTTTGTCGTCTACCTTAGAAACAATCATGCGAATTAAACGATTTGCGTTATAACTATATAATATAGTTTAAAATAAATTTTAACACCCACATGTTTTTGTGTTTATATATATATATATATATATATATATATATATATATATATGTATATATATATATACTTATATATCAATACATATACATATGTAATTATATGCATAAATATATACTAGTGATAGGCATATAACTAACGACTAATCCGGATTTATTATATAACCGACTAATTCGGTTTTTCAAAATAACCAAATAAATCAGTCGTTTTCTGAAAATATGTTGTTTTTTTTAATTAATTTAAGCAATTCATTAAATATTCTTCTTTCTTTATATACGATGTTTTACAAATATTTATAAATCCTGTAAAGATGTTATTTTGTCCGTATAAGTAAATTTAATGATTTATTTAATTTGTACATCATCTACTAAGAAGTGTGCGATGGTGTTTTAGAATAAAAAAATCAACTGCTTTTAAATCGATAGACGTAAATCCGATTAAATTATAACTGTTAGTAGGTTTTATTATTCGGTTATTTTAGTTCGACCGAAATATTAAGTTTACTTTCGGATTTAATGATAAAAGTTTAACAGTAAGTTAATTATAATTTGATTTAAGTAATTTAAAGAAACAGAACGCAGAAAATATCTTAATTAGTAAGTTTCACTAGAGCCGATCGAAAATTAGTAGTTATATTTTAATAAATTATTGATCGTTTTGTAAAACGCAAATTACATACATTCATATTGTATAAAAAATATATTTAATTTATTAATGGGTTCTAAATTTTGTATGATTACATGATTAATTACAATTCTGGATTATCTTATATTAGTAAATTTCTTCAAAACCAACTGGAAAGTCTAGATGTCGATATTAGTAGGTTTCACTAGAACCGATAGAAAATTAGTCGGATTTCGAATGATTCTTAGTTATATTTTTACTAGAATAAATTATTGATTTTGTAAAACACCGATTATAAATGCTCGTGTTGAATTAAAATATATTCAATTTATCGATGGAGTGTTCTAAAATCTGTATGATTACGTGATTTACTTCACAAAGTTCAATATAGAGTCAACTGAAATATATCTTTTAACTTTATTTTAAATAAATTTAGTTTATTTTATATCCGTTACTCGTTACATTACTTATTATCATTTGTGGATATTTTCATTTGCTATGCCGTGTTAACATTGTAATAAAGAATTGATGTAAATCTAATTAAATAAAAAGCCGAATACTACTACGTTTTTAAGAAACCGCGTTACTAATTATTCAGTTATGTGAAGTAGTCGGTTTTGCCTATCATTTATATATAAATATGTATATATATTTATATATATATATATAATATATATATATATATATATATATATATATATATATGTATGTATATAAATATATATAAATACTGACATATATGTGTTAATATATTTCTATATAACATAAAAAAAATGGTGCTCAAAGAAAATAAACATTTTGAAGTAACTATCACACAGCACTAATGGCGCCGTCAGAATTTCACTCTTACGCATCTATCGCTGTCTGATACGATCAAATATTGACTGCGGAGCAGCGATTTATTGCTCAGCATAACCACCGTTACTAAAATCCTTAGATTATCTCCCAACCTCCCCTCTCCATCTTTCAAAGATGAAATACTCCTCTCTAACTAACCTAATCAAGTTCTTACACATGTGTCTCATCTCTACTTTTTGATTTAACTTCTCTCCCTCGAACCTCTAGTCTTAGTCGCAGCACACGGCACGTTAATTTAAATTAATAATAATTATATATACATATATAAATAAAAATATGATAATTTCAATAAGGGAATCAAAAAAAAAATATTTGCCTAATAATCTAATTGTAAGCAGCGCAATTACTATATTTATTACCAGTAAAATAATGTGTTGGTTTAAATTGAAAATTTTCGAACGCCGGGCTCTTTTCAGAATATTTACCGTTTACAGGTCGATTATGGAATCGAGTAAATTAACCGACTGGTCGGAAGTCGTTATTTGAGCCAACTTATAATTTCAACTTTTCTATACAATCATAACCCGTATATATATATATATATATATATATATATATATATATATATATATATATATATATATATATATATATATATATTGCAAAATCATATATATATCTTTTTGAGTACTCGATCATCTCTCTTAAGGCTCACATTGTAGGAAGGTTTAATTTTATGTGTATGTTCCTACGCGTTTCAAATTGCTTTTCTTTAACATTAACGTACTTCAGCGTCATTTGATCGCGTGTAGGTGTAATCACATTCGCGTCAAATGAAAATATCTCGCCGAAAATTATGTTACGACGACTTGTTTCCATTACAATATACTTGTTCTTTACGACACTCTTTCATCTGTGATCTTTTTACTTTTAATAAAGTATTCTCTACAGTACCGGCAGCATCGCCTCTTCATTTCTCATTATAAATCTCGAATCCCCTCCACCGATGCGCAATTCACCTTGGGTAATAGAGACGATACTACCATTACTCCTCGAAAAACGGGGGAACTAATGTAGAAAAATTCTGAAATCATCTTGTAAGGATTTTCGCGTAATTCGAGTACTTACGTCGAGATAATCTAAATTTTTGGCCGATTCGTTTTTAAGAAAAGATTTCGGATTTAGAAACGATTTTCTACGATCGAACGTTTCGATGATTCGAGTCGTCTGTTCTTCGTCCATCGCTAGTAACATCGTAATCTACAGACTGCGTCGTGGTCTTCATTCGAAACGAAACGTACTGACACTATTTCATCGTATACATTAAAAATTAAGACAAAAAAAATAAAAAAATAAAAAAAATAAAAATTCGAATCCCGAAAACGGGGGATTTTAAATGTCCGTTATGCGCATTTGCAAAATACCGCTTTCGAAGATTATCCTACATTCCAATTAGAAGGAAATTTTTATGAAAAATATATCTAAAACGGAATATAAAGACGAACATTATTAACGGTTAGTTAGCTAGTTAGCTGGTTAGTTAGTTAGTTTGTTGATTATAGTTACGTAGGTGTAGACATTTTTCGACTCACTTCGACGAAGAACGGGGTAGGGAGTTTGGTTGTCGGGAACAAAGGACGAAATGTTAGGTCGTCGAATATTATTATTTTCGCTCATTAGTAGGATTAAGTCTATAGTAAGAATGATTTCGATGAAAACGTTACAAAAGGAGTCGGTAAAGCCGGGGTTTGGAAGGAACAGACGAAGCCGGCTTTGAAGAGAGGTGAAAAGAGTGGATGCGGTTCGTAGAAGTAGAAATAACCTTATTAGTTTGAATTACACTCGTCTTTACGGTTAAAGAACCATCTCGCCGTTATTACGATTTTAGCCTTTAGGACGGCTTTTATAAAAGCGGCCCCTTCGGGCGGTGGGTACAATGATGTTCGAACAAGCTGTTTCGAAGTTGCGCGTCGACGAAATAATAACGTACCTAACCGGGACGGAACCCTTTTCGAAGCTTTCATCATTGAGCAAGTTCGGCGGTCGAAATTGCTTTATCGAGTCATCCTTCTTTGTATACACAAACACACATATATATATATATATATATATATATATATATATACATGAAGTGGTAATTGGTAACTGTCGAGAGAGAGAAAGCTTACTTTATTATACATTAGTTGGAATGTTCTGCCTAGCTCGTTACAACGATATATGATAATGATTATATATATATATATATATATATATATATATATATATATATATATATATATATATATATTAAAAGAAAAACGTACGTAGTAATTGAGCAGCTTTTCCAATCTGAAAATCCGCTGACTATGCATACAACGTTCTAATACTTTCGAATAACAATAATATTGATAATAATAACGAATTATATTCAAATTTTCGTATTTCCCGATGAACGTGTTCCGTTCTAATAGTACGTACCATCTACGCGTTGACAATGAACAGCGTACGTCTCTGGATGACCTGATGATTAATTCCTGGTATGAAAACATTGTGGCCGATTGATAGAATTCTGGGCCAAGTTGTCGCCATAAGATGGTTTACCATTGTCCTTACGAGCTTATTCGCAAGCATCGTTTATCGAACAATTTACTGATAGATAGCCGTTTAAAGGCATTTCAAATATTACAGCTTCGTTAGCCCATTAATTAGCGATTAATCACGAAATCACTGCTCAACTAAAAATACCATCCTCGAGTAAATATATGTAAATAAATAAAGAACATTTTATTAAATAAAAATTCAACAATCGTAATTTATAAATATATCGCGTACCGGAACTCGCCTGACCACTTTCGCGTTCAGGTTGTAAGTAAATCGAAATTATTGCTTTACAGAGCAGTTATTAAGCCGGTGTGGACATATGGCATATCACTCTGCGGGGGGGGACAGCATCAATATCGAATATAAAAATGGCGAAGCGATCTCAATCAAAAATACTAAGATTAGTAGCCGATGCACCCTGGTATATACGAAATGAAAATTTGCATAAAGACCTAAAAATACCCAAAAATGCACGAAGTAGTTCGGGATTGCAGTAGAGATTACTTGCACAGGTTAGCGGGTCACTCTAACCAGCTGGAAGTAGATTTATTAAATCGTGCCAATGGGCCTCGAAGATTGAACCCTCGCTCACTTCTAGATCTTCCCCACCGGTTTACATGATGGAGAAGTAGTTCGGAGTGTGATTGTTGAATGACATCTCCATTCCTGTCATAGCTTACATTCCTTTTGCTTATTGGCTACATCAGCCAGATTGCAATTTGTATATATATATATATATTTAAAATTTAACACTTTAAACTCCCTGTCTCCGTATTAGCAGGCGGTGTCTATTAATGGACGTAGCGAAAATGACAATTTGTAAAATTTTTGACACAGCTCGCGTACGATGTAGTAGAGTCACTATAGTAATTATGTCATTTATTTATTAGGAATATACCGCCATATATGAAGACGCGTATCTGTTACATCTTAAATGAAAACCGTTCATCGACATAGCGCTAAAAGAATGTGGAATACCGACTTATCCGGAATTAAAGAAGAAAACTTGCGACCGATGCGATTGGTACACGGTGCGAACCAGCCTAAAAGCTGATACACGGATGATGATAATTTAAATGATTCGTTCATATTCGTTCGTTAGTTATACCAAAATGATTAAATGTAAATTTACTTCTTATTTAATTAAAGTAATTAATAGTTTTATATCATACGAACTGTATAGTGTCTCGAATACTAGGCCATTTTGTACATAAACATAAACCGTACAATAGCTGATCACGAAACAATACTGAGATTAATTTACGCAGTAGAACATTTGACATAACTGCGATGTGAGCATTTTAGACCAGCGCTACTCTCCAGAACAGACTTCGAATCGGCATATATTCTCAGATATTATAATAAGTGGAAAATTAGTAGCAATCCGTCGAAAATTTTCTTTACACGCGGACGGACGACCGAAATTGCCGAATAATCTGATTGTAGTCGTTAAACAACATTAACTGGTGTCAGATTCGGTATTTAGGCGTTGGTTTTGACAATAAACTTTACTAAACATATGAAATTAATAAGAAGGTTAATAATAAATCCATTCGTTCCATATATCATATGCTTAAAAATCATTCCTTAATACGCGCGATAAACTTATTATTTATTAAATACCGATATTTACTCACGCTTGTGTTTTTTGGTGTTCGACATTGGACGCTAGTAACAACAAACAGGTGCCTTAGGTGCCTACTAAATACTCATCCATTATATTAGAATTTCTTAACATATCGTGTACATTTTTCAATGATTGTCATATATAATGAGTTTATCATCTCGTTAATAGGTAGTTATGATTCTAACGTGACTAATGTTTACATATATACGAAATCTAAGCATAGAACACAAATTCATTGTAATCAGCCATTTTCTTATTGTTCTAATTAATTATTAGTGCGACGTTACATTAATTATTTTCACATTTAATCGTTAGTTTCGACGTTATTCAATATTAGACTCCAATTTTTCGATGATTGCCGTATACAATGAGTTTATCATCTGGTTAATAGGTAATTACGATTCTAACGTGACTAATGTTTACATATATACGAAATCTAAGCATAGAACACAAATTCATTGTAATCAGCCATTTTCTTATTGTTCTAATTAATTATTAGTGCGACGTTACATTAATTATTTTCACATTTAATCGTTAGTTTCGACGTTATTCAATATTAGACTCCAATTTTTCGATGATTGCCGTATACAATGAGTTTATCATCTGGTTAATAGGTAATTACGATTCGAACGTAACTAATGTTTACATATACGAAATATAAGCATAGAACACAAATTCATTGTAATCAGCCATTTTCTTATTGTTCTAATTAATTATTAGTGCGACGTTACATTAATTATTTTCACATTTAATCGTTAGTTTCGATGTTATTCAATATTAGACTCCAATTTTTCGATGATTGCCGTATACAATGAGTTTATCATCTGGTTAATAGGTAATTACGATTCTAACGTGACTAATGTTTACATATATACGAAATCTAAGCATAGAACACAAATTCATTGTAATCAGCCATTTTCTTATTGTTCTAATTAATTATTAGTGCGACGTTACATTAATTATTTTCACATTTAATCGTTAGTTTCGACGTTATTCAATATTAGACTCCAATTTTTCGATGATTGCCGTATACAATGAGTTTATCATCTGGTTAATAGGTAATTACGATTCGAACGTAACTAATGTTTACATATACGAAATATAAGCATAGAACACAAATTCATTGTAATCAGCCATTTTCTTATTGTTCTAATTAATTATTAGTGCGACGTTACATTAATTATTTTCACATTTAATCGTTAGTTTCGAAGTTATTCAATATTAGACTCCAATTTTTCGATGATTGCCGTATACAATGAGTTTATCATCTCGTTAATAGGTAATTACGATTCTAACGTGACTAATGTTTACATATATACGAAATCTAAGCATAGAACACAAATTCATTGTAATCAACCATTTTCTTATTGTTCTAATTAATTATTAGTGCGACGTTACATTAATTATTTTCACATTTAATCGTTAGTTTCGACGTTATTTAATATTACGTTCGCTTTGTTTGTTTAGGGTTTTTTTTTATTTTTTCTCCTGCGTTATATTTCGTTCGTTACTTAAATTAATTAATCTCGAAAGCTATAGTGGTTAGGCGAGTTCCGTTACACGATATATTTATAAATTACGTTTCTTTAATTATTTAATAAAATATTTATTTATTCATTATTTATTATTGCATTATAGTAAGAAATCGGTTATATTAAATTCTATCGTAAATCACGTAAGAAGACAAAAATATATACAGCCTACGATATCCATCGGTAGAATTATTCGTTCTGGTATTTCCACGCATATCCTCTACCATATACGTTAATCGCCATCGTCTCTCGTAATTTTTCATTCGTAAACACGCTACCATTTTTCGTCCTAGTTGAATTATTATTATTAAAGTTATTTTCATTATGATTATTATTATCATCATCGCCAGCATTTAGTTATTATTACTTGCTATGTTCTACTCATTTTTCACGGAAAATGTATACATAGCCCCCAGTACGAAAAGCGGAACAGGCCTAAGCAAAAATGCGACATTGATGAAACGGATTTTAAAAGCGACTATCATCATCATTATTCTCGCTTTAGCGAATCAACAATAAGCGTATAAAGCGTTCGGTACATGTCTGAAAAGAAATCGTTCGTCCGAAAAACCCGTTCTATTTTCATAGTTGTCGGAAGATTGATAAATGCGGAGAGAGGTTAAAGCAAAACCTTTTAACTGAAATTTCGAATTTCCCGTACTTTCAGATTTTTAATACGTAACGGCGAAACTAAATAAAATAAAGAAATAAGTAAACAAAGTGTGAAGAAAAAAATAGAAACAGATTATAAGTGGTTATATAAACGTATATTTATATATTATCCGTCGTACGGGGTGGCGTGGCAAAACGCGGATAAGTCAATTCCGCGGATAATACAGCCCCGACTGATCAGCGTTGTGATCGTACGAAATTTCCTCCGATTGAAGAAACTCTTAAAAATCGTTCTTGAATATGTGGCCACTTACTCCGGCAACATCTCTTATCCCATGACGCTGTTTGAACCTCGTCGACCAAACCGACGATCGTGATAAATTCCCAAACCTAGCACCCGAAAAAACTGTTCTCCTTTTGCAGCAATAATAGGCGCTGAGACGGGAGTTCCTTTTCTTCCCAATTGACTCGCTCGTTCTATAAGTGTCGCATCTAATTCTTCGTAACTGATCTTTTTCGCGGTTTTTCTTATTTTAATCGACGAGGAGTTGTCCGGATGCAAATTAAGTGATCTTTTTGTTTCTCTAACAGTGGATTTTCCTATTACGTACTGCGTGCTAATTTTTCGATTTGTTTTATTAATTCTAGTTTCTCTTCAATTGGATAAAACAACATTTTTCGTTTAATCAGTCGTTGTAAAATAAAATAAAGTCACGAATATAATCAATTTGGCAAAACTAAAATCACGATTTACTGAACAAAAGAGCAACCTGCTACGGCCAAGTTGACAAAAGTATCGCGAACGAGATAGTGAAACGACTCATACAGACTTCCGATAACGATGACTGGCACATTTGAGTAAACAAACGTTCTTTTGTTCGTTTTTTATTTGCTCTAGAACAAAAAAAATCCATTCTAGAATTTGCAATGCGGATAATCTCGATTGGGACAACACTGCCCAAAATCATAGAGCGTAGGTTAGCAGATATTACTACAATGCAGAGAAAAAAGTAGAAACACTACCGTTGGAAACGATATAATACAACATAAAATGTAAACTTTGTACTTTCATAACAACGAATCACATCGGGTTGCTTTCAAACATGCGACACGAACACTAACATGGATAACTGAGAAGGACTCATACTCGGACTCGAGTGAGAATAGCAGAATAATATATATATATATATATATATAAAAGCAGTGATAAAGTTACTAGTGAAAACTAGAGGCTACCCATCATGTATGGTATAATTAGGGGGATGATTAGGAACAAAACAAAAACAGGTTTGCCAAAATCTGACTAAAATTCGCCGAGCTATCCACGAATATCCAACCCTATATGAAACAACTTGCCGCGCGGCAGTTTAGTTGGAATGTAAAACCGCTCTTTGAATGGCCTCCGCAAGTGGGAAATCTACATTTAAAAAAATGTCGTTAATTTATATATATTTTTCCTGAGATTAATTTTTGCTATAGAAATTTGCCATCGGATAAAACCAAATTCGTCGAAATGACGTCATACTGCACTTGCTGTTGAACTTAAGACACGCCCGCCGCTATAAAAGGTTATTTTTATACGCGCGTGTTATTATATATATAAATTAAAAAACGAATAATCTCGAATGCATACTTAAAAATTATATATACATGTATATAAATATAAATAAAAAGTTATGTATGTACGTGCGATACCTACAGCTAATATGTACGTGTATATAGTTTATACGTCCTACCCGCCAAACATTCCTCTGCAGTTGCTGTTTTCTATGTATATATTAAAAAAAGATCGATCAAACGTTTGAGCTACCGGTATATATAGCTACTAATCTTCCAGTTATATATTATATAGACATGTATAATCCGCTGGCCAAATATATATGTTTTAATTTTTTATAATGTGGAATGTAGTGATTTTTTTATAAAAAATCAATTGAAAATTAGTTAAATCACTAATATTTATTTTCTTAAAGAAAACACAAAGTTTTTCGGCATTTACGCCATTATCAAGTGAAACATTTTAAAACATCATAATTTTAAAAATATAAATTAAATATAATTACTTAAAAATATGCGATGGTGATTGTGAAAATATGCTCCAAAAATGCTGTCTACTTCTGTTCTGTCTATTTTTTGATTTGTTGAAATTTAATATCAATATATTTGTTTATTAATTTTGTTTTTTTATATTAATTTATTCTTCAATACTATTTTCCGGATTCTGTAAAAGTTGTGTACTGGTAGAATTTTAAATTTTTCATTAACTGTTGCGATGTATGATGTCCAAAAGTAAAATATAAAGTATAAAAATATACGAACGCAAAAATTTTTTAAAAAACACAATTTTACAAGTAAAATGAAAATAAATATTAAAAATCTGATTTCACTTGATAATGGCGTAAATGCCGAAAAGCTTTTGTGTTTTCTTTAAGAAAATAAATATTAGTGATTTAACTAATTTTCAATTGATTTTTTATTTTATTAACGCAAAGCTGTTCGACAATCACGTCATTTTCAAACATATACAACAATATATATATATATATATATATATATATATATATATATATATATATATATATAGCGATAGCTTTTCGACAATCACGTCATTTTCAAACATATACAACAACAAAAAAATTATATATATATATAGCGATTAACTTTGTTTTTATTTTGTTTTGTTTATTGTAATATTGTTTATAAAAAGACAATTGAAAAATTAGTTAAATCGCTAACATTTATTTTCTTGCGAAAAACGCAAAGCTTTTCGGCATTTACGCCATTATCGAGTGGTAACAACATTTTTGTTTAAAAAGCATAATTTTCAAAGTATAAATTAAAAATAATTACTCGAGAAAAATCTGACGGTGACGGTGAACTTATCCTTCTTGTCCGTTCTGTTATTAATTTATTTTTTGAACTGTTCAAATTAAATATATTAACATCGATATATTCGTTTACGTGATTTTGGTTTTTTATTTATTTTTTTTTTCGATATTGTTTTCCGGATCCTGCAAAAGTTGTATACTGATGGAATTTTAAATTTTCATTTACTGTCGCAACGTATGATATCCAAAAGTAAAATATAAAACATAAAAATATTTAAACACAAAAATTTTTAAAAAAACGCAATTTTATAAATGAAAACTAAGTATTTGAAAAATCTGACAATGATGGTGGTGAACAACACAATCAACTATCAGATAAAAAATTAATTTTTTTTTTTTATAAATGTTATTAACTAATTTTTCAATTGAGTTTTTATAAAAAAATCACTACATTCCACATTATAATTAAAATATTGTTTATGTATAACTAATATATTGTTGGATTTTTTAAATTTATTTTTATTTTATTCGCTGTTGCGTTTTTGTTTATATATAAATTTTACATCGCTGATTGTTAATTGCGTTATTATTCACTATCGAATTATTTAAAAGTACCGTTTCATCACTTTGATAAATTTTGATAAATCCTGTATCATCCAAGTAATCGTACATTTTTTATTTTCATAAATTTATACATAATTTTATAATTTATACGTTTTATATTCACCCGATGGCGAAAAGCTTTGTGATTTTTCGTAATGAAAACAATTTTAGTGATTATTAATTTCTTTTTTGGTTTATTTTTAAATTAATACATTTTATACTTTTCAAATTTTAAAAGTTTCCGATTATTTTCAAAATCGACTTCGTTAATAATGACATCGATAATCGTCGATATTTAAACACGGATCTATTTAGTTCAGCCGTAGTTCCATTATTTTCGAATTTAGTTTAGCACGTTTGTAATTCGCGTCGGACTATTATTAGTACGTCATACATAAAAAAACATATAGGTAATACAAAAATTCTACCAACGGACATTTTGCAGTTTATTACACACCATTTGCTATACGTGTATAAATACATATTGCCCGACTAGTGCTATATAGCATCCGTAAGGACAATATTTTCCACCAAAATGAAGAGGAACAAAAACAGCCTTAAAATAACCAGAGGAAAAGCATTAGGGCGGCGATACCCACCGAAATAGAGAAGCCGTTAAATTCGTTTTAGCGAGGAACCAGATTTATAGTCGAACACCGAAAATTGTTTTCATCTCGTTCTATACGTTTATTTCTCTTTATCTTTTTATCGTCTTGTCTCGTTTTATCGAAATCGGAAAATATTTGTAAGTCCACCGCGTAGTAATTTGTAACCCTCATTTTCCATTGCGAAAATTGGTGCCCAGAAGGAATTTGTTCAGACTCCACCGACCGAAAACATTCGGTATATAAATTTAATCGCTTCCATTTTTTCAAAACTTTAAATCGTGAGCAAAAGGTGGTAAAATTTTTCTTCCTCGTTTTAATCGAATCACGGTAATTCTCGATATAAACTGTCAAATTTGTAATGCAAATTTAAACATGAAATTTCTGAACGATAATTTCACTGTCTCGTATTTTAATTACAACGACGTGGAGACGGGGTATATTATTTCATGTACAAATTTTCTACACACCATAATGCATTTCTTTTATACTCTCGTAAAAAACTTGATATTATATATATATATATATATATACATATATATACATATATATAGTATGTGTCTGTGTTATTTATTCATGTATGCATGTATGTATATTGTAAAATTGTACGCATGTATGTATGCTGTACCGATGACTTAGCCCTATACTAAACTTCACATAGAAGAGATACCATTCACAAGAAATTACGGAAAGATGCAAACTCAATTTCTAAATGTTATCAGCGGTGGAAACTAAACCTTAATGCTGAGAAAGCACAGGCCACCTTATTCCCAAAAACAAGACCATCACCTTTGACATCCGTGCTAAAATCCGAGCAAGTTTCGTTTGTTAAAAAAAAAAGTATTTAGGAGTGATAAGTCGTTTAACGATTAATAATCCCCATAAAGCTATCCACATTCTGTACTCCATATTTAATTTTAAAAAAATGTTCCGTCTTTTTACATTAAATAAAAAATTGATCTTAATCCCACCAAGATTGACATAATCCTGCGTATGGTTTTATATAAAATATTACGGATGATGCGAAATCATCGATGCAGAATTTCGCCGAATGCTAAAATATCTTACATACTCAATTAAAACGTCCACATATTATTATCATTACGACTGTGGTTATCCTAAATATGCAGAATTTTAATTCATAAGAAAGGAGATATGCTCTCCTTGAAAAACTAACAGACCATCAGTATGCTATCGCAAATGTGTTTTACTGGAGTTAATTACGAATTGGATATCACAAATCGTATATTATAATCGACCAAGGGAGTAACTATAAGAACAATTATACAAAATTGAGTAGATTATAACCTAAATGTATGTATGGCATTTGTGAATTACGAAAAAGCCTTCGATACTGTAGAAACATGGGCAATATTAAAGGCATTATATGACTTGGGGTTGGAGGAACATTACATTAATGTCATCACAAATATATACGAACATGAGTCTATGAAGATAAAGTTATGGGAAAGCACAGGCGTATATGAGTAAGAAAAGGTGATACCATATAACCGAAGCTGTTCATTGCTGGCCTGGAAGGTGTCTTCAGGACATTGAACTGAAGCTTAATGGGTATCAGAATAAATGGGGGAAAGATCTTAGACGATATAGTCCTCGTAGTGTATATATATATATATATATATATATATACTAGCATTGCTCGAGATTAGTAGAATGTGACCGATTTTTAAAATTGGGTTTAAATATTCACGTTCTATGGCCGACAAATAATTTTTGCCGTTGCCTGACTCTTACCGCGAGGAGCTAAGCTTGCGTTGAAGAGTCTTTTTTATGTATTTTTTATTTATGTATTTTTTTGCACGTTTTTTTCTTTTGTATTTTAAAGTTATATGTGTAATATATGAAAATCAAAATACTTCTGGAAAAATAATATTCTTTGTGTCCATTTGTTTGCGGGGCAATAAAATATATTGACTCTCTACATCACCAGTTCTAGAAACTGATACATGTTCATGCGGAAAACATTCTTATCTCAAGTCAATACCAATTCGCTTGAATATCTGCCCCGCTCCTTTATTGATTGTAGTGACGAAAGAGGGTTTTATCGGAAATTATAGTCTTTTAAATTGGAATAGTAAATCAGACGGTAACAGTGGAATACCGGGTTATCAGAACGGGATCTCTTGCAGCTTGGCCGGTTAAAATCATCGCTTCAACAATGTTATTACACGTGATTTTCACTTGCAATCTCGTTACATAACTTTAGAGGATTGAGTTTGTGAGGTGAAAGTCCTGCAAGATCCAGTGAATTTAAAAATTTTATTGCATAATGAATAGCATTTTTATATAATGGTATATATTTGTGTATTCGCATCTCATTTATATTTTTGCATGTCTCGATACAAGTGTTATAATTTTACGATTTTTTAGGCGTTTTTTTGTACAAATATTTATTATTATTATTATTATTATTAATAATAATGTAGAGCGTTATTTCAAGCTATCAATACATACGCTGTCTCAATTCTAACGTATTCGTTCGGTGTGATACGGTGGAGTAAAACTGATATTGAAAAATTGAATATCACAACGCGCAAATGTTTAACCAATAGATGCATCATCCGAAAGCGTCAATTGAAAGACTGTACATCAAAAGGAACGAAGGAGAGAAAGGACTTATTGGAGAATGTACTAAATAATCAAATATAGAAAATGAGAAAATACTTTATCGATAGAAGTATAACGATTCAATTCAGTTCAATAAAGTATATTTATGTTTTTATACATCAGCAAGTAATAAGTAAATAAAAAAATGCGTATACACGCTCTTACTACGCGTCTTAAGAAATAGTGTAGAAAGAAATCTTAAAATTTATTTTATAATTATACAGGGAAAAACATACAACTAAAAACCCTGCCTAACCGAAAATAGAGAAATTAATTAATTATAGTTTGATCTTAATAGTACAATAAGGATATGGGTAAAATTATACAAATTATATTAAGGTTAAACGAATAAATAAGAGGATAGAAGAGAGAAATACTGATACAATAGATTACATGAGGATAGAGACTTATTAATAACGACTTAAGTAGTTCGACAATCTGGCGCTAGAGAAGTGAATGTTTAATTCTTTTGTGTTTATATTTTTTATATTTTCTGGTCAGCGAGTCGCGAGTATAGTTTCCAATTCGCTTTAATATAGGGTAATGGCCAGGCATTTGCTGTAGAACCTATCTGCTTGTTCTTGTACTAGCTCAGGAATAGTACGCTGATGAAGAGCTGCATGCATGTCGGTTATCTTGGTATAGTAAGCGGCATTAAGTACAATACGCAGACATTTATTTTGTAATTTATTTGAGGTGGAATTACTAACACCGGACGAAATTGGGCAAGAGTATAATAATATCGGCAGTATGTATGCTTTATATATTATTAGTTTGTTTTTAATACTAACTTTAGAGCGTTTGTGAAAAATGGGGAAAATTCTATATAATCGGGAGTGCGCTTTGTCCGTGATGTGTTTAATGTGTTCATAGAACGACAGTCGCTTGTTCATTGTAAGACCAAGATATGTTACACGAGGTTTCCACGCGAGTTGCCTGTTGCTTATTTCAATGTGGTGAGTTATTTGCGGCCTGCGTCTCGTAAATAGTATAGCTTCCGTTTTTTCGGTGTTAATTTTAATTTTCCACTTTGTGTAATATTTGTATATTTTGTAATAACTTTTGGTGAGTCTGTTTGTTATTGTATCGATTCGATAGGAAGCTGTAATAGAGCAGTGTCATCGGCGTAAAGAGATGTATCAACATCCTTCAGCCGAGGCAAATCATTAATATATAAAATATATAGGAAGGTTACCAAGATACAACCCTGTGGAACTCCAGCTGTTTGTGTTTTAGAACTAGAGTAGGTATCATTTACCTTAACAATAAACTGCCTATCAGTTAGATACGATTTCACGATCATTATAAGTTGCTTGGGAAAGTCATAATGAATCATTTTGTATATTATGCCATTCACGCAGTGTCAAATGCCTTTTCTACATCTAATAACAATAGTCCAGTACGTTTGTTCAGGTTAAACTGATCAAGAATGTGATCAGTAAGGCGCGCTAGCTGCTAGACGGTTGAGAGTTGGGGTCTGAATCCAAACTGGGTTTCGTTTATAATACTATGTTCATCTGAGAATTGTTTTAATCTTTGAAGTATTACTTTTTCAGCTATTTTACTAATGTTACTGATTAAACTAATAGGCCTTATATTTTTGGGTAATGAACTATCTTTCCCCACTTTTGGAATGGGAATTGAAGTTTTCCATATTTTAGGGTAATGACCAGTGATTATAATAGCATTAATTATATTCTATTTTAGGCAGGTTCTTGAGCATTAATGTGTGTATTAAGTCTTGTCCTGTGGATTGCATTTAAGTCTTTTTATGAAATAATTTCTTTCTTTTGGTGTGGCGAGCTTAATTAATGAGTCAGATGCTGGCGGAGCGCTACAATATTTACGCACAGTGAGATCAACTTTTTTTGTATGAGATATAGCGGAGAGGGTTGTATTTTGATTATGCACTTGATAGTAATGGTGAGCTGATAATTCAGCTTTATCTTTATCAGAATATGCAATATCTTTATTGTGCGTTATTGACGAAATATTTACGCGCGCGAAATTCTTTGTAATGTTCCAGAGGTTTTTATCTGTGGTAGACAATTTAATTTGTTATTCCACACATCATTACGATGTTCTAGGAGCTTAGTTTTTACTAAACGTGTTAAGAAGTTTAGAATTGATTTTAGCCGAGTTGTTTTATACTTTTGGCGCTGCTTACGAAATAGATTTTTAATTTTTATTAACATTTTTATGCTATAAGGAATAGTCATGCGGTTAGTGTCAAGTGCTTTCTGCGGGATGTGTATTTGTGAGGATCTTAGGATAACATTATTAAGAAATGAGACAGTATTATTAATCTCGCTGGGAGAGTGAGGACGTGTAGATATCTTTAGTGTGTTGCGTATATAATTTCTGTAATTATTCCAGTCCGCATGCCGAAAACTATATACATATTTTTCAGGCACCCGTTCGAAAGATTTATTAATTTCAAAATAAATTGGATTATGATTGGAACTTAGACAGGTAAGAGATATAGGTTTTGTGACATATTCAGCCTTACACGCAGCGATAAAACAATCTGATAAAAATTACACTCCATTAAATTTGAATTTAAGTAGTGAAATTTTCATTAATAATAGACTAGACTTAAAAGAAACATGGAAAACTGAAGCACTACATGGAAAGTTTCCACAAGAACTACAAAATAAAAACGTGGATTCTTATCTAGCAAATAAATGGCTGACACGTAGAGAATTATAGGATTTTTGGTGGCGATTCAGGATCAGGCGATAACAACCAGAAATTATAGGAAATATATCGTTAAGGAATCAAATATCTCGGATAAATGTCGAAAATGTGACAAAGCGAGTGAAATAATTAAACACATTTTAAGTGGGTGCGAACAATTAACATCGAGATTTTAAAAGACACGATGATGTGATCGTACATCGAGAAATAGGAATAAAATATGGATTGATTACAGATAAACAGCCATATTATAAATATATACTAAAAAAAAATCTTAAAACACGAACAGTATAAATTATACCGGATTAACTGATAAAACAATAGAACATAACAGAGCTGATATCGTTTTAATAGATAAGATAAATTAAGTAGATCAATAGATATTGTACCAGATAGTCTTTAATTGATAAAGTGTATGCAGAAAAAAAATAATAAATATGAAAAAGTTACAAAGCAAATGAAACGAATGATGAAACTGGATGTTGTAAATATTTTACAATTGGTGAAACAATGGAATAATATCGAGCAGTTTAGGTAACAGCATAAAGAGCCTAATCACAATTCAAAAATCGGTATTATCGAATTGCAATATGAGAACCTTAACTATCATGATGAAGGATTTTTTTTGCTAATTAAAAGCCGTATTAAAAACTCAAACCTGCACGACTGTGAAGATTGCGGATAATAATAATAATAATTGAGAGATATACTAAATATCCTCGTTTTTCCGTTATAAAGTTAATAATATTCGATAAAGTTGATGATAACAATATCGTATACTCACATAGTCTCGTCTGTTGCATTTGACTGATGAGAATTACGACGGCCTATAGGTAAGTAAAAACCGTCCATGAAGTAACAGCGAATACATTTATATTTAGTTAAAACAAATACTTTATAGAATTAAGAATTTGACTAAATTCGACATAACTACGATGCGGAATCTTGTACAGAAGGCTATCAAGAAACTTACGAGTTCCAAAAATAATTAATTTCCATTTATAATAATCCTAATCGAGTCAATAAATAAATAATCCGCCAAATAAATACTTAATAAATTTGGCTAAAATCATCACGAAATTGATTAAAATTTAATAAATTCGCGTTCTCGAAATGATTAATACTTAATAAACTGGCGATCGCGGGAACCACGTAAAATTAAAATTAAATTAATTATAATCTCAATCGTCAGTTCTTAATATGATTAAGACGTAGATAGTCCCCACAGTATCACGTTGGGTAAGCTGTAAAGGCACCCCCATTTAAAAAAAAAAAAAAAAAAAAACTTGATTCACGACAGGATTTCATTAAACAGACATCGTCGGCGGCGGAATATATATAACAAATATTAACAAATAAATAATTAGCGCATGAATAATACGCGCGTATAATTAATACACCCGAAAAATTGCTCATTTAACCATGTATATATGTGTGCGTGTGTGTGCAGAAAAAATCGTACGCATATGTTAAAAATAAATTTGAAAAATTAATTTAAAAAATTCGGCGAAATATTTTTTGTTTTAAATTATTTCCGAACGCGTACCGGTTATCGTTATCCGGCACAACGATATCATAACGAAAGACGGTGTAGTTGTTTAATAAAGAATTTGCATTTTCAAAGTTTCTTCCTCGGGGAATATACTAAAAGTTTTTAATTGAAAAGAAAAATTTCACCAAGAACTGAAAATTTCGGATTTAAATATTTTAAAATTTTTCCGCATCACACTCCCATAAGCTCGGAAATTGTAAATCCCGGTAGTATAATTTTAAAAATAAAAATTTCACGAGGAAGAATTTCGTTCGATAGAAAATACAATCTGGTAAAATGGAATTTTTCCAATTTTCCAACTTTTTCTACGAAACATCGATTTCGCGAATAATATAATAATAATGACTGTTATTATTTTTAAATCGATTCGTACATTAGCAAAAAGGTCTCGATTAAATATGAATGAAGACGAAGAAAAAATAAAACAGCCATTAATCACTTAAATAACGTGTGTCAGGCGTCCTTCACTAGTAGTAAGTGCAACAACAATCAAGATGAACAAAACAGTTTCAACCATTTGGCATATTTAGTTACAACACTGAGATTTAATCGTGAATTTGCCTACTGGCCAATACGTGATACTCAGCTTTGACGTTAAAGTAAATTGAAGCGTGGCAAAATTGGCCAAATATGGTGCGGCATTCTTGAATTCAGCGAACGTAAACAACAGCATCACTTTCGTCTGAATTCCGAGTCATCGAGGAATGATAGACCAACATCTGATACATCGTGATACAGGCCTACCCAAGTTAACTTGCCGACAACGCTAGCAGAAGACAATGCAAAATACTATAGCCGGAAAATCCTGCACTCGTGCAACCGCGGTCCTTCCATATTCGGCCAAGTAAGCGATTTGGCCTTTAAAAGTTATCTGTTCACCGAGGCTGGAAACAGCTGTCAACGGAATATATATTGGCTAAGTATCTGCTGAGTATGCAACCACAGCCAATATATGAAGTATTACAGCACTAACATCATATTAATGTAATCTGCCATAAATATACTTAACATCGTTACAATCAGCTACAACTATCCCGGATGTAAACAATCTCCGCCTTCTCATCAACTTTTTATAATAAATGCTAAACTTTGTAATTACCTTTAAGTAATTGATAATTCGAGTAATAATAGGAAGTAGCTACTAGTAAAAAAATGGTTATATTATACATCGGTGTCGATTAAATCGTCTTGTTATCTAGAATACATTAACATGTGAGTGTAGAATAACTCGAGTAAGATTATATTGCATGGTTAAAGCTTTTATATTCATTTTGTAATTTAAAGATAAAATATTATTATTATTATTTATTTTATTAAAAAAATTACACGCGTATGGTTTCGGAGGTAACATACACAAGTGATTTAAATCGTATCTAACCGTTTATATGTTACAAAAAGAATTAATAATTATATTATAAATTAAGAATTTAGAACTAGACTGGTCAAAGAGTGTTATAACTGGACCATTAAAAAAAAAAAAAAAAAAAAAACAATTTCAATGATTCAGTTGAGGTATCATATGGCATGCCACAGAAGAGCTAAGCCCATATTTATTTCTCATATATATATATATATATCAATGATTTATGCGATATAGACATTTCAGGCAGTATTTTCAGTTACGCTGATGATACGGTGTTATTAGTAAATTCGCTTTATCCAGATAAATTACAAATGCTAGCTCAATCTGGCTTAAGCGAAATTTCTGGTTGGTTATTGGCCAATCGTTTAGTAATAAATCCGAGTAAGTACATTTTATATGGTTTTCAAAAGGAAAATTTATGCGAAAACTTAAATTTAACACTTACCGATTTTTGTTCAATCAGTGTGTAATGCCAGATTTAACATATGATATGACATAAATTATAGATCTCCACGTCTACTTTCTATTGAACCCAACCCGAACCCCTCATCTATCATAGGGGCCGCAAAAAGGGCCCAAAACCCCAAAACCCTTTAAGCCCAATTTTTTCGGCGACCATTCGATATAAAAATACGGCGATACCATCGTTAGACGCGTATTTTAATGACAAATAACTTTCGTTTAAATAAATTTTCGAAATTTCTAAACGTTCGCGAATTATTGCGAAAGAAACGAAATTTTGAAAAAATCGCATGAAATTTTCGGGTTCGGTTTGTAATTTTTTTTTCGCAGTTTTTTCACTTGATCCTATATATCTTATATATAAATGACAAATTATAAAATCGGAATCGTTTAAAAATGTTTACGTCGCGTGTTATGCCTCGCCAAAGGTGGCAGGTCATCGATTTTAGAAAATTCGTAGCTCGACACCTATCGATCGTAACGAAAAACGGTTTTCTGTTTCGTACTCGTCTTTTTAATATCTACCAAATCGATTCTATCGAAATTTTTCCAAAATCAAAATTTTAAAATTTAATCTGCGAAAAATCGAAAGGTCTATGCTGGGGATCACTCTGATGGACAAATTACGAAAAACAACAAAAGTTAAAGATACAATAAGTATTATTAAACACAGTAAATGGAGATGGTGCGGACATGTGGCTAGAGAAACCGCTGGACAAGTGCGTCAACATCGTGGAAACGTGAGAGCAAACGAGCCTTAGCACGATCAATACGGTGGATAGATGAAGTACAAAAGTTCAGGTCAAATTGGCAGGATGAAGCTCAATATCGCGGCGTCTGGGAAAAGTTGGGTGAGGCCTTCGTCCAGCAGCGGACTGATAATGGCTAATGAAGAAGAAGATTCGAATAATGTAATTGTAAGAGTAAATGATATTAAATATTTAGACATTATATTAGTAAGTTATCATGGGATCAATTATGTAGCAAATAAATTAAGAAAACTTAATATTTTATTATTTAAAGCGGTATTTCTCAGTTTGTCATTTATATCGTGCATATTCACTCTATCAACCGACTGCGAGTTACGGCATAATACATTGGACTGGTGAAGTAAAATATCATACTAGATCTCGTTAGATGTATCGATAAGGTCTGTAATACGATTACTGGCAAGATAAATCGACATTCTGATCAGGTATTTTTAAATATACAACAGTTATACGAGGTACATATGTTAGATTACATTTCGTTAATGTAAGACCGGTAGATAGCAGGACTAGTAGTATATAGAAAGGGCAAAAGTGCCACGTTTTAATAAATTTCACACACCAATCCAATTGCTATAGCTGTCGTGTACAACATTTTACCAGAAAGTGTTAAATTATTACTTAAAAACCACAAAAAGCGTAATTTAACTCTTTACGTCCGGAATAAAATTAATTATTGATGATATGCATGATATTATAATTAATCTTGTATGTATTTCTTTATATATTAAGAATTTATACACGTTTTTCAAAAAAAAAAATTATATAAAATTAACGTGTGTTTATGTATGTTCGTATGTTTTCATATGTGCATATGTGAATAATGTTTATAATTTCGAATACTTTATTTCGCGTTATTTTTTATATGTCATCGTCACGTTTACGTTTGCGGTATCTACATAGTAAGTTTATACATATTTTGTTTCCTGCGCGTGCTACAACAAGTTATTGATTAATTTATTAATGATCACCCGGTGTTATCTGTGCGCAAAACGGGTTGTTCGACTATAAATGTTATAAAATATTATTATCATTACTATTATTGTTATTAGATTATTTCGTTTAATTTGTTTATTATAGGATTTACATTGTAAAAATGTTTGGAATATATTAAATATATTTGATTTGATTTCATGATTATTATTAACCTGATCGACTAAGCTTTGCCAGATATTCTCTTTTTTTTTTTAAAATATATTTAAATACGAATCGCATTCTATTGAAATTACATATAACTATTTTAATCGTGTAGAATTTAATAAATTTCTGGATTTACAATCAAAAATGTCAATTCTGAAAAATATCAGATGTTTTTTTAGAAACAATTTTTGTAATTTTTCGATCAGATTTTAAATAATTCTTTCATATATTCAAGAATGTTTTCGCCAGATCCGATAATTCGAATCGAAATGGTACTCGAGATATAAAATTTTTAATTATAATTCTCAACACATACATATATAGAGTAAAAAGCAAATTTTGTAAAATAGTCGAATGGTTAATATGATCGAAATGAAATTTTCAACGTCACATTTAAATAAGTATCGATAAAAAGACGAAAAAGAAATTTTCAAATTTTAAAATGGTAAACATGGAGCCGTAAGAAACTTGCAGTGACACAGAGAGCCCACGAAAGATTAATATTGGGCATCAAGATATCAGACCAGAAAACAACACGCGTGGATAAGACAGATTGTCGGATGTAGTTGGACGTGTAGCGCAGTTAAAATGGAAATGGGCAGGTTATGCAGCAAGAAGAAACGATGACAGATGGACGAAGCGAATAACAGAATGGCTTCCAGGAGAAGGACGCAAAAGTCGCGGTCGGCCGGATACAAGGTGGCAGAACGATATACAGAAATCAACCGGTGTGGATAAACGAGGTACGTGTGAGCGCCACAGATAGAAAGAAAATGGGAACGCTTACATCCAGCAGTGGATTGATATAAACTCATCGTGATTGTGATATATATATATATATATATATATATATATATATATATATATTTAAGGAACAGGACTATGTTACTCATTCCCTTCCACTCTATTTTAAGTACACTTTGCAAGGAACAATCACATACAGTTGATGTTAACCAGTTATCGTAACAAAAAAGTATATGCTCGTTTATACACCCTCTCTTCTTTTTTCTTTCTTTTTAGTGCACACTTGTCTCATCCCGATAGACGAAGCCGCTTGGTTATACATTCTTACTTGCTACACAACTTTGGGACTGCTATGTTTTATTATTAAATGAAAAGTGCATCTTGGCATTGTTCTTTCCTCAGTCTTATGGACGTATTGTCAGGAAGTCCTATAGATGCATTGGATTTAAATTTTTGCTCAATGCATTATGCATTTTATTGTACCGCTGCTTCGTGTGGGTACATCTAGATCATTACGAATTATACTGTTGCGAACATAGTACAGAACGTCATTATCCTCAGTATTTCTTAATTGAGGCGGCTGTATTTTGTCGAGGTGCGTTTTAGCAGCTGATCCGTATATTTTTAAGCCGTATTTTCAAACAGCAGCTACAATGGTTTTATACAGAATAACTGATTAGTATAATTTTACCTTCGTAATAATAACTTTAGTGTTTTCCTCGTACTAATTACATGGAGATTTAGACGCCTGTCGATTGTTATTCCGAGGTATTTTATCTCTTGTACTTGCGATACAATTGCCGTAATTTACTCCCGTTTAGTTAGTGGTAAATATAACACGCGAGACGATTTCTGATCGTTAATTGTTATTCTCCATTTGAGGAACCATTTCCGGAGTGATGATAACTGGTATTAAATAAACCTCGAGACTTCACGAGAGTCTTCGCGACCAGCTAGTATTGCCACGTCATCTGTAAACTGTGCATGGTAAACATTGTAGTCGTCGACTGAGTGTTTATAACTTGAAAATTATAAATCCGAATTCCAAGGACGACGCTTGAACTGAACTATTTCCAAAGTGGTGGTGTCGTTTACTATTCCACATCGAGATAGATATTTCAGTGGTTATAAAAACTATCCGCGACGATTAGATTTTTCCTCGTTTCGTCGAATCCGCGAAAGAAGTGAATTTTTTCTTATTATTTGGGAAACTTTTACCGCGAATTCTTTCGAAGCTGTTTTGTAATAACGCGACAATATTTCGAAGATACGATAGGTATTATCGTCAGTGCGACGATACAGAAGAGCTGCTTACGGAAACATTTTCACCGGTAAAGTAAACGGTTCTATTGGGAATTGGCCAATTTGGAGCGATTTCAGCGAAATAACGGAAATATGTAAATAAGTTAAAATCACCGTAGTTCGTAATAAACGCAATCCTATCTCCCGTAGTAGCGAATTGGAAACTTTTTGGTACGAAGTGGATACTCACGGATATCTTATAAACGATCGTATATTGTGTGTGTGTTACTAGCTAGATATAACGATAGATGCAGATAGAGATACATACGGCACACATATATATATATACGCTCCTCGCCTTGGGAAACATTCGATGAGGAAAATTTGATTATTCCAGAAAGATGCCATAAAGCGTTTAATCGGTTATTTACGGCGGACCGTTCGCGGTAGGTGCCAAAGCGTGTAAGTGTTATTGCGTTCGCAAGAATATTCTCGAAAATTCTCGCCCGATGATAGACCTAGCGAGTTTTATCGTTAGTTTTCCAATTTATTCTTTTTTCTCGCATTTTATAACGTTTCCCTTTTACAACATCAGCCCTCTCCGAGTTTTACCAACGTTCCTATTACAACGACGGATTTTATCGAGTCATCGAATTCGCTTCCTCACTCGCGTAATATTGCGGATAACTTTACCGGTTTTATCGTTTTTACATACCTTCGTCCGTATCGGAGATTGAATTCGTCGACTATTATTCCTATCCTAAGTATCGATAATGAATTCCCTTCCTTAATAACTAACGAAAATTATCATTTTCCCACCGAACGAGGAGACCTGCCAGACTTATTTCCGCCATAATAGACGAATACTAGGGATCGACATCCCGATCACTTTCCAACGACCTGTTCACGGTCAATGCGTGCGCAGGAACTCGCCTCTGGATTCTCTGGCACGCAATTTACCACCGTATAATATGCCGATTATTCGCACGGCTCGTGATAACATCATTTTCGATATGATAACCGAATATCCAATGATCACCTTAGCATGTCTTAGCTCTTTCCGCATACATGTGACCGCTATACCGAACCACCGGACGAATTTTAGCATTATATCGTCGTTCCGAAATCGATTTAAACATGATCGTGTGTTGCAAAGGGTTCGGCGTTCAAATTCTATCAATGTCCCGTATACAAATTGTTACGTACTCTGCAGTTATACGTTATTGTTGGCTGCGATGAATTCGATAATACCGCTTTCCATTTACAATTTAACATCTCCAAGTCGTTTTCGTTCCGTTTAATCCGCTTACTCATCGGATATACCATGTAGTTAGTACTTGCACGACCATCGAAGATGCCGAGTGAGCGTTTATTTTTCCATTCTTGTCTAATTCGCGCGCAACATCGGATATCTCGCTAATTATAGAAATATATCCATAGTATAGATGTTCTATCAGTTCTCCCGGGTGTTTGTATGCGTGTATGTGTGTCTATTGTAACAACCATGTTGTTACATGTTAATGATTAAATAAATAAATAAAATAAATAAATAAGATGAGTTTGAGAATTAAAAAATAAGTAAAACTAACCATATTATATAAGAGTGTATATATATATATATATATAATGTATATATTTAGTAAAAGGGTCAATAATAAGTTAAGATGACACACAAGGTTTATTATTAACATTTCAGTTGCTTTCTCGTCGTATTAATTACACAATAATTATATGTGTATGTGTGTGTGTGTATATATGTATGAGTATGCCTAATTTTCTAATGAGAAAATGGAGCCGGTAAAATCACGTTTATGATTCGATATTAAAAATTATGTTAAACCAATCAAAAAATACACTCACACATATGTAAATGTACAAAGATTTTTTTTGAAGTTCCATATAATAATAAACGAATCTTTATAGAAAAATCTAGGAAGATGTTCAGTCTAATTTTTAGTTAGTTCAAATTAATTCATTTCATTCTAGTTTAAAATTAGTATAGTTTTATTAGTTCAGTTTAATTTAGTTTCAGTTTTAATTTTAATAAACGTATTTGAAAATCGTGTAATCTATTAGTTTTTTTTAAATTTTAAAATTCTGAAACTGCGTTTTATTTTGTTTTGTTGATTTTTGAACGGTCGTGGCCTAATCCACGTGGCATCCCATCTGGAGAGTTCGTAAATGTCGGTAACATATATATATATATATATATATATATATATATATATATATATATATATATATATATATAAAAAGTTTTAATTTCAACAATTTAATAATAAACCATAATAATAATAACAATTGTATGTGACGTCACACTAATCTGGATATGTATTATTAGACGGTGTGTTAGTGACGTTGCATATTATCTACGCCAGCGCCATATTATAATTGGCTTGTACGTTACTTACACTGTTATGCATAGTAAGTAATCGTCTACCTCCGATACGGAGGCGGCACACTTGAGCACGATGATGATAGATGTTCCGAGCTGGAATAAATGAATTACTAATAATCGTTCCTACTGACGTTGCGAATTTTCGACGTTATATCTAGCCGAATAGGAACATTTATTCGTTTTTATAATTTTTCACGTTTCGAATAAACTAAGTCATTGTCGGAATTGAAATTAAAACTCGATTTTTTCGTATTTCTTTCGTAAATTGGTACTAAAAATTTATCACACGCGAATGGGGTATTTCCCTCAGTAAAACTCGGTGAATTCTGCGCGAATACGTACAAATATATGTAGTAGGGAAGTTTTTAAACTAACGTGTCATTTCGATTCGTACCGGAGGTTCTGTCGGCGTACTAGACTTACTCTCTAAAATAACGCCGAGGGTAGAAGCTAAACACGTAGCCAAGAAGACATTTCCCTCGGGTTGAAGACGACGAAATTTTCATTCGGAATGACGGAGAAGATTTACGTCAAGCGCTGTATCGGTAGTCCCTTAGAGAGGACATTGTTATTCTCTCCTCGACTGCCATTCCCTGCAAACTTTACTTATGATTACTATTTTTTACCCGACATTTTTTTTTTATACATTATATATATATTTAATACCGACATTAAGTCGTTTAGGAAATAAAATAAAAAAAAAATTAAAGATGAACGGGAAATTTCAACGACCCAACAAGCCCCTAATGAGATTTTTATTTCACGAAACGAATGATTTAAATATTACGGCAACATACGCTCGTATATATATATATACTTGTGTGTGTACATGTAGGTAAACTTATGTCTATGTATTTATAACTTATGAAATTACGAACCTTCGCACATGTGTATATGACTAATTTGGATTTTAGAAATGCAGAACAAGTCGTGTAAAAAATGCTCGACTAATGATATTGTCGAAATTTACAATTTTTTCGTATACGTGTGTGTATAAATTTACATATATATATAATGGCGTAGTGGTGCACAACGTTATTTTTTTCATCGTTATCTAACTCTTAATTATTAGAAAATAGCGATGACATCCCACTCCATACATACGGCACGTGCATTTGAACGCATCGAGTACTAGTCCACTTTGTGGGGAAAAAATGATTGGGTAACGTCGGTTGCTTTTTTAAACGCCAGTTGGGAATTGCGAGTCGCGATGATCTACCTTTTAAATTAAAGTATCTACGAGTCAGTTCGTACTTAAGCAAGACCGGTACTGAAAAAACCTGAATTTCACTTTGTTAATTCATCAGTTATATTCACTCGTACGTAATACCAGTAAAAAATCATAATAAAGTAGATGCGCACAATATATTTCCTAATTATCTCGTTTTAGCATCGAAAAACTTCGGTGGTAGAGTAAATAAATCGAGAGTTCGAATAAATACAATAAAATCTCTGTTCATGTTGCATTCATAACTGGGCGTGTGCCTGTTTTACTGTTAGACATAGAAAAACCTTTTGATAGTGCATGGCACAATGGCATCATTTATAAAATGATACAGTACGGATTTCCTAAATATCTTATATTGATCATAAAATCCTATTTATATGCTAGACTTTTTACAGTACAATTAAGTAATACATATTCTAACCTCAAACTAATCTCCTCTGGCGTTCCACAGGGTAGTATTCTTGGACTTTTTCTGTATATATTGTATATAAATGATCTACCACATATAAAGGGCACGAACACTGCGTTATATGCAGATGATACTGCAGTGTTTACTTCTTCTTACAGGATTGACACCATACAAAAAAGACTTACGGATAGTTATCATAAACTATACAAATATTATAATAAATGGAAAATCAAAATCAACAACCAAAAAACCGAGACCATACTTTTTACTAAACGTAGACCTCAAACAGAACATTCTATAAAAATATCCAATGGACAGCTATACCGGAGATCATACGTTAAATATCTCGGTCTTATACTTGGTAAAAATCTGACATTTTCAAAGCACATTCATCACACTATTGAAAAAGCCCATACGAGACTATATAAATTATTTCCTATATTCAATAAGAAATCAAAAATGAGTAATTTATAAAACTTATTTTATGCCATTACTGTTATATTCCTGTCCAATCTGGTGTAGCGTAAGCGAGACAACTTTGAACAAATTACAAGCATTCCAAAATAAGTGTTTACGAATTATACTGAATGCTCCAATTTATACGAGAGTATCAGAAATGCGCACTAAATTAAAGCATCCATACATATCTGAAATTGTAAATAGCCAGTCCAACAAATTCTATGTAAAGTGTAGTACTAACCCGCATGCCATAATAAGGAAAATCGGCAATTACACACGACAATCACTCCAACTACAATACAAAAAATATAAACATAAAAGAATTAGGCATGCGCTTCTCTAAACGGCATGGTTACCTAACTCGGAACCACGCTATACATTAAATTTTGTTTATTATCTTAAGCTATATAATAAGAATTATGTACACGAAAATATGGATATGTATAAGAAAATGTGTTACGTGTTTCACTATATATATCAGTATACATTAAATAGATAAATTAGTAAAGTTAAGCAGGGTTTTTATTTGTATTTTTTCCCTGCAGTTGTTTTTAGTTTCTTATTCCTATATTAGTATTAATATTAAATCAAATATCGCACAGTATGAGCAATTATGTAAGCTTGGTATGTGTACATAAATGGGAATTGTAATTTATTTATTAAGCTGAAATATACTTGTTATTATTATTATTATTATTCCTGTTAGTCTTAAATATATTTCGCATCATCTAGAGACGTGGTCGGATAGACGGTTGTTTAAAACATTAATTAAGATACAAAAAGACATATTTCTTTGTTTTTTTTAGCAGTGCCATATACTACCACTGTGGTCAGAGACACCGCTTGTCACATTTATATTAGAAAAAAGAATTTCATGGGGTACTGTGATGCCAGAAAACTTAAAACTTCTTTATTAGCGCTTTCAGCAACCGAATATTGTTGTGTAATAGCTCGTGTTAAAAAAGTAGATGTAATAAAATGAATCACTCCAAATCATATCAGGAATGCTTAAATATACGACACTTCCAGTATTAGCTAATATAGGTCCAGCTGTAACGTTATTCAGGAGTAGAAATAAATTTCAGATGTACTCCGAACTGCCAAGATCTGTACCAGTGGCGTGACTTAAATCCATAAAATCACCTCGGACAATGGATGAATTATTAGCGGAAGGTGTGAAAGATATTAATAAATGGAAAATAAGATGGGTGAAGGAATGTAGAACGTAAAACAAATTCCAATTTAGTTTTCGACCCGAGGAATGAAGTTAAAAGAATGACTTTACCTAAGAAACAGTGGAAGAATAGAATTTGGACTGGACAGGTAAGATGCGGATATCTAATGCAGAAGTAATGACATCTGCCGGGTGCCAGTCCGGCTACTAAATTTTTACCATGAGAATTTTGTACAATTATATATAACCGACCATTATACGATAAGAAGAAGACGTCGCAATGTCCTTTATTCGGTACGTCGATTTTTAAATTGTACATTTTCGTAATAATAAGGGACATTTATTTGATAATGTTTAAATTATAAAAATATTTATATAACATGTCGAAAACGATATAGAATCATCTAAAAACATAACACGTTCGCGAGTTGTTTTCGTGAATTATTTCTTACACGAAGGTGTATAATTTCGCGTTAAAAAATTCTAACGCGCGATTGAATTGGTTAATACTATCGTCGAAAAGTTGGCTGATATACTTGTCCCGTTATAAGACTTTTTTTTGTTTCTGTCTCGATAATGAATAGATGGACCAGCTTTATTTTTACGGCTGTATTCGTCGATGCTCTGAAATACTGCTTTATTTATCACACACTTACTTTGTATCGGATCATAAAGAATATTGGAAGAACCCCTTTGGTCAGACCATTTCAATTTTTCTACTCATAAAACGAAATTAAATAAAATGAAAATACTTTTTATAATATATATATATTTATACCAATAGGAAATAGCAATATAGAACAAGTCACTGAACTTATATATTTAGGTCAACTAATTTCATTTAAAAACAAATTAAAATACACCGCAGAGTGGCAATAATATGGAAAAAGTACTAGATGATGAAATCAATTTTTAAGAGCAATATTCCGCCCAATCTAAAAAACGTGCCGTTCAACAGCTGTCTGCTATCATAACTTACGGCTCCCAATGGTCGATGACGCAAAGACGGGAAAATATTCTAAGAACCTGCCAAAACAATTTAGAAAGATCAATATTACAAATCAAGAAACTAGATAAAGTCAAATTAAAAAAGATTAAGGAACAAATGGGTGATAATAGGGATGTCATTAATTCAATCCGCGCGCCGAAATGAAAGTGGACAGGACATGTCATGAGATACAGAGATCAGCGGTGAACGAAGAAGGTAACGGAATGGTTCCTGGCGTACCGCAAGAGAAAAAAGTCGCGACTGTTTACACGTTGGGATGACGACTTCACAAAATTCCTAGGTTCCAAAATGTATAGATTGGCACGCAACAAACGCAACTTGGAATTCGGTTAATAATTTGCATTGCAGAACCAACTATATAAACGTCGGCGGATACTTAAGTAGGTGCTTACTACGATCATTATACGCTTTTTTCAACCAGAAATTTAGATAACATCGACTCTTCTGCTTCTTCGGCAATCTTTGCATTGGAATCTCCCGTTATCATTTCAGACATTCTTATTTGAAGTGACACTTCTATTGGCACGCTGTATATGTGGAGTTGACTAGTAAAAGGAACTAGCGTGTGAGCCGAAGGTTTATACACACACACATAGGCAGGCTTATTGTCACAGTGTAGTCGGTCTCCTCCACTCTTTCCCGGACACTGTTCACTGTACTCATACACGTTTATATATTCAGTTTACATATGTACGTACAACAACGTACAGAAATTACGAAATAATACTTTTTGTTTTCTTTCTCTTGCGCATGCGCGCACAGCTATCCGTTATTCCGTTCAAATCTTCGCTACACACAAAGGAAGTACGTGCGACGTAAATTTCAGAACGAAAACATTTGAACCATCGCCGCGTCAAGCGGTGCGTATCTTTTTTTAAGCGTCTTTAACGTCTTTTCACTTCTTCCTCGAACTCCGAGGCACACAGCTTTTATATTTCTAGTAGGTGCCATAGCGTTATACAATATTGTTCGATCTCTATATTCAACCCGTCAGTTGTCGTCGAGAACGGTTATATTAATCCCACGTTAACTTGTTTCCACGATCGATCATATAACTCGATCACGTATTAATCCGTCACAGATTTGACGATTTCCATTAGGTAGCGCTCGTTTCGGTTTCTATCGTCCTATCGTATGCATAAGTGTGTCTATTTCATCCGACTTTAAATGTACAACGCGGACTCCATCTCAGTTCGTTAAACTCTAAAATGTCGATACTAGACTTCGATCGCATTAGCTACAGCCACATTATAAGACTTCAAAGCACAGCTTCTATTCTCTTTTTCTGCGACATTCGATAATATCTCCGATAAAGAGAGAGAAAATATATGAAAGGAAGGTGAAAATCTTCGATTGTAACACGACGTAGCGGATAAATAAACACGCTATCTATCTTCGACGAAACACGTGATAAATGAATTTTATTCGATCGAGCGTAAATCAAAAAATTCTCCGTAAACCCACCTCGATTCCTCGTAGAAATTTCGACTTTCGACGAAGAAAAATCGCGTGCGAGAAAGCTAATTCGTGACGAGTATATATATATATATATGCATATGTGCACACATAATAAAAGAACAAGGTATATGATATATATATATATATATATATATTATATATATATGTATGTATATATACACAATAACACAGGTATACCATGTATATCGGAAAAGGTGGCAAAAGTTGAACACGAAACAGAAATAGATGCTTTTAGCATCCGTACGAACGAGCTTTGCGATTTTCGAAACAGAAAGAACGCGACCAGCATACTAAAATCATTTATTGTAATCCGGTCAGGAAGAAGAATCTTTAATATCGAACTATTCGCTCTATCACACAAACACACTTATATAATATATATGTATGTGTATTATCGTGTAGATATAGATATATTATATATATGTGTGTATACATTATTCCTTATCTAAGCAACTATCTTTTTTTTTTTACTTTCCATTAATTTGTAAACTTCGTACATCAGTTTCTTCACGCGATTTCTCTGGTGTGTAAGCCTTTCTTTAGTATCATCGTCTTCCAGTTTTAAAGAGCCCTCGGTAGCTGTTACGAGTTTACAGGTCACTGAACAATTACGTGTTACGAACACGTTATCGCATGTATGCACACACACACACGCACACATGTACATGAAGTATACAGAGGTATCTGGTTGAGAACATGTTTTTCGATAGATAAGATGATCTAAAAACGGAGCCGGATTATAGTGGATGTTTAAATTTTACATCATATCGCAGCGAAGCTTCATCTCGAATTCCGCGTTCGTTTTACGACACTTTCGTATTGCTTTCACTTGGCCGATCCCGACGTACAAATCGCTTACACCGTCCGAAAATTCTATTCGTAGTTATCTCCGGCAAGAATTTGAGAAAGAGACATTCTTCGCTTCTTCATTTCGAGCACCGAAAAGCTTCCGAAATATTTCTACAACGACGGGATAATGTGTATTCCGCGGAGTTCTTTAAATAGATTCGTCGTTACCAGCCGGAAACGACGAAACAAAAGCCGAACCGTTATAATAACTAACGAAGTACATTTATCGATACAACAACAGTGGAATAAAATGAATATCATAAAGAAGACTTATAGGGAAACATGAATCACCGGTGGTTAGAACCGTGGCTGTCTGAAGAAAGTACGAAACTTATTAACAACCGACACGAGAAATAAAACGACACGCGGATATAACAAAATTAGTAAATCGACAAATTTCAAAAAGATGCAAAAAGAATAAAAAAATATATATCACAACGATATAAATAAATCCAATCCCACGCGGAGAATGTAGAACTAAAAGATTTATATAAGAAAGTGAAACTACTCTCGCGAGATTTTCAAACTAGGAATTATAGAAGATGAAAAAAGTGTTATTAGAACAGAAAGAAGTAGCGGAAGTATGAAGAAACCGATACTTATATTGCCATGATGACGAACGAACACCGGCAACCTCAACAACCGCCGACAGAATATTAGAACTAGAACAAGACATATTAAAAAGTGAAGCCACAGAAGCTGTCGATTATTAAAAAATAATAATAATAATAAATCTGTGGGCGTTGATGAAACACCGGCGGAAGCCCCAAAAAATACCGGGGAAATTAAAAAATACTGGGGAAATTAAAAAATACCGGGGGGAAATAGGAGTGCAGAGCTTCTAAATGAAACAGCATACGGAAAACTATAGAATGTCCATATGAATTATGTAAATCTACTGAATGATGTAAATCTAGCCCTAAAAAGTACTGGTGAGAAATACGAGTGCAGATCTTCATTCTATACGAAACACATATGGAAAACTACAGAATGGCCACAATATATGTTCCTCTTCCAAAGAAAGGAAAGAGGACTGGATGTGATAATTATCGAACCATTTCAAGTAATGGTAATCGTATCCGCGGGAAAATGAACTTGAAAAAAAGGACAAGCTGAATTCGTTAAAAGACGAAGTACGCGAGAACAGATGCTAAATACGAGACAATTAATACAGAAATCGAGAGAGCATAATGTGCCTGTAGCCCTGTGGTGTTCTATTGATTATCGAAAGACTTTCGACAATATAGTCTGGAGCAAGCTTTGGGAAATTTCGATGGAAACTTCAAGCACATTCTACATCTCATTCAAAAACTATATGAGCACAATCGGAATGTTATAGAAGTCCGTATACAGGCGGAAGAGTTTACTGTAAAAAAAAAAAAAAAAAGAATAAAGTAACGTATACTTTAATCTATATTGTTTAATTTATATGGAGAGCGTACAATGAGGCAAGTTTTAGAGGATTGGAATGAAGAGGTTTCTGTCGGAGGGCTCCAAGATTCAAACTTTCCATATTTGCTGACGATATAGAAAAAAGAGAAATTAGAAAATATAAGTAAGCGCTACGATGTACAGATGAACAATGGAAAAACTAAGATAACGGCGGAAGGATATAATAAAGGAAAAATATAAAAGCATTCCTGCTTACCGCGGAAAACTTCGTTTACTCGGGATCCTCGTTGAACAGAAAAGGAATGCCTAAAGGTGTCAAGAGAATAATTCAACTAGCACGCAGTGCGATGGTTAAATTAACCCGGATATCGAAAGACTCCCCTGTTACAAATAATTTAAAGATTCAACTTATATACGCATTATGATTTTTTTCGACATTTCTGTACGGTGCAGAAACGTCGACGATCAGAACGTCCGAACAAATTCGCGTAAATTCGAGTTTCGTGGATGGAAAAACGTACTATCGCGTCTATTTCGAACGAAATTAGCACAACCCGTTAACCACGAAGGTAATTTTTTTGGTCGCGTAAAACACGATTAAATCGAAAGTAGTTAAAAACAAAATTGATATGTAATTTACACCGTACACCAGAATCTATCTAAAGTTTTGATTACGACAAATGTAAATAAGCGCACGCTATTTATAAAGAAACATGCAATGGGCACCTTTTTTTGTTTTTCATCAGATTGACTCAATCCGATTCAGTTGTTTATAGTTCAACAAGCGAAATTCACAGCGCTTAAAATTTTTTCGGATGTCAACTTTTTCATTTATGTAACGTTTCGAAAACAATTAAAACTGCAACTATTTTCTAAATGTCACCCAGTGAAAAAATGGGCATGTTTTACACCAAAAAAAAACAAACTGAATGTACGAAAATCAACTATCAAAATTTAAATTTAAAAGTGTATTTCTTAACTCACTTTTATCCCCTTTAGTGTGCAATGTATCTCACTACTGGCCAGAAACACGAACTAAAATTAAAATATTCCACAATTTCAGAAATCTGAAGAATAATTGAACTTTTGTTGCATTTCCGTAAACAAAATATAAATAGTTGGATTAGTAATGAATGGAGCAGGTTAGTCTCGTTTAATATGTGGAAATAGAATATTTTTGAATGGACAATGTAATGTTAGTGATCTTAATGATGTGTGCCAAAATTCAATGTTCGACCGGATTGAGCGTAATTTATTTCAGGTAGGCCTTCACGATAAATTCGCAACCATTTTTATATCTTTACGAGCTCAGTCGAACGTGTCGATGTATATGGAATGGGCAAGTGTAAGGCTACTTCTTTCGGAGCGCGTTCCTTCAATTTTAACTATCGTAGAATTCTCGCTAAGGTAATAAAATGGTAGATAAACTGAAAATATTGTGATTTTAGGATTTGCTATGGATATTGAATAGAGCGAGTTTGAATATTTGAAAATGGACTAGATTGTCAATTGCGAGATTTTGCTGAAAAGCTTCTGAGTTTATCAATAAGGGGGGGGCGACGAGGATAATGTCGTTCAAAAATTAATCCTAGATATTTTCGGCTGATTCCACAATAGGATAGTATAGACATAATTTACGAAGACCGCTAATAATTTGCCACTCCGACTAAGTCAAAAATTTATCGAGACTGTTAACGTTATTCCAGTACTTTTATGGAGTGGAAACGTGAACCATGTCAGCACTGTTAGACGTTCAGAAGATATGTGGCAATATATCGAAAAGAGCTGGCGTACAAAGAAAGCTCGTAAAAATATTAAACAAATAAAAATTACATATCTAGCTCGTATTCTAAAAAAAAAAAAAAAGTATGCCACTTTGCGCCTAATACTACAAGGAAGAAGTCACGGTAAAATACAAGTTGATAAAAGAAGAAATTCACGGATAAAAAACATCGAGGAATGACGTAACACACGAATGATATCGGTGGACTCTTTAAAGCAGCAAAGGACAGAAATTGTACTGGAAGTGATTCTGCTGCCTGGTTATTGTCAGCTCTCGACATTTGGAGTCTTTCTACGTATTCTTTAGTTTCTCCCCACTGTTTTAAGGAAGCTGTGCCTAAATTTCAATCGGCTTTTGGCTAATCCTGTATAGCGATGTAATGGGTGGCGCTCATCGTGACTTCTCTTACATATATCCTTTTTTTTGCTACCACGTCACTTCTAATTTCTGGTGGTGATGTGCCAGCAAGTTCGTATAATTTGGATGGGGGCGTCGATCTTAAACAGCCAGTTACAAAGCTAACTTTTTCCGCATGTGCACGGAACGGCTCCAAGCCGAACATGCGTACTCTGCTACAGAGTAACAAATAGACAGATTTTCGTAGTAGATACGGTTTAGCTGCCCATTTACTGCCAATCAATTTTCAAATTAAGTTCGTTCTCGTCGTCACTTTCATCTTTCCGGCTTCGCAATAATGCTTGAATGTCAATGATCTATCTAGTAAGATACCTAGATATTTAGGATTATCAATATGTTTCAGTTTTGTGTCACACCCATTTAATGCTGATTTCGCGTTTTGCTTCGCCATTCCGAAAATAGAAAACGCAGGTTTGAGTTTTTACCAGATTCCATTGCAGCTGATTCTTTTTATAATAATCATCCAATTTCATCGTCATTCTATTTAAAATTTCCTCGACTTGTTCAAATGTATCATTTTAAGCTGTTACTGTGCTAGATCATCCGCGTACAAGAAGTGTTTTGTATCGATTCCTATCGGTTGATCATTAGTATTAAAAAGAACAGCAACTACCACACTGAGCCCATTTTTTTGTTTTCTCCGTGCGCTATCTTTGGTCGTATAATAACGTCTAGATGTTATGTAAGTAAATTTGAAATATTTGGTTGTTTCATACAAATTTTTTAGCCAAAATTCGGTGCGACAATATATCAAAGACTGCAGTGAGATCCTCAAAAACAGTACCAGTAATTTCACAATTTTCTAAAGACCATCTTCTATTTGCTGTGTTTATACAATGTGTCCGGAGCAAAATTTCCCTTGCCGGAATCCAGCTATTGTTGATACCATTCGGAACAACTGGCTAAAATATTTTGTATAAATGGCGTAGCAATGATATCGGACGGTAGCTTTTTTTTCGTTCTCAACATCTTTCCCCGGTTTCAGTAAGACAATAACGTGTGCCTTTCTCCGAACTTTTGGTATGGTTATTCTACTGATTAACCATAATAATAAATCAATATTCTGGTTACTTTCCCAAAGTGTTTCATCTGCTCGACATACACGACATCTATCCCAGTGGCTTTTTCTATTTTTAGCGGTTTTTATATCATTTATCGTCTCGATCTTCGTAATTGGTTCGTCAAAGTGTTTCGACTCTCAAGATGGGCACCTTATAATAGATTTTTTCTTTATTTTAACTTTTTGTCACGCTTTCCCATTTAGAAGTAGCTGGTGGGCAACTTCATTTGCGGTAACGTTTATAAGCCTTGGCTACCGGGTCCTGCCAATTTTTACATCTTTCATTTGCTAATTTTCCAGAAATTTCGAGACCTATTCTCGTTGTTTCTTCGCTGAAGGGATTTAAATTAAATTTCTTTGTATAATCTTCAAATCGATTTTGGATATCTTTTTTTTCACGTCTGGAATATATATCCGATGTCGATTGTTGATTTTCAAGCTGTACATGCTATAACGTTTTTCATACTTTAAGTAGTTAGAAAGCTGATATAATCGGGCCCGAAATACGTACTGTTTTTCATCCACACGTATCCGTTCTAGACTTTTATACTTTGTAAAATGTTGTTGTTTCGATAATCGTGACTATTTTATAATTTTGGGAAATTTAATTTTAAAAAATTACTTTCAAAGAAACGAACGTTACTCAACGAAATGAGTTCATTTTAATAACGAATAATTATATCCACGGGTGACATCAACCGCGGTTTGAAAACTCGCTCGCATTCACACTCTTTTGTACATTAACCATCGGTCGCGGTTGTCGTGATAATTTAAGTTAATGAATTAATCTAATTAATTAAAATAGTCTGCGAGTCTCGTTTCGAAAAGAATCGTCATGTTTTGCGCTACAAACAAAATGTACACGATGGAAATAGTTGCTCCAAGCGACATCGTAATTGCACGAGATAATTAATTAATCTTAATGAGTCCAAATGTTCCGACCTTTTTAAACTTATACGCATTATATACATATATATACATATATATATACATATATATATATATATATATATTCACATCTGAGTTAGCCGCAAGCAATTCTTTGAAAAAGAAAAATAATAGTACCGAGGATAATTTTTGGCGTGGAAAATCGGTCCAATTTTAATTTGAATCGTTAAAGTTTTTTTTCACAATTCCTATATAATTTTACCGAACTTATTCGAATGAATTTCTGTCGTATCTTTTATCTTGCCATAATTTAACACTAATTCTATCCTTATCTCGTATTGATTTTTTCATTTTTTAGAAAAAAAGTTACTTAAATTAAATACCGTCGTACAATAATGCAATAGTAACAGTCTAATATTTCATTTTTTCATTTCAAATAATTTTTAACTTACCCAATGCACACGTGATACAATAGATAATAATACACTCTGCGAATGGGCTCGCCCGCGAGTAGCGGCAAAGATTTAACAAAAAAAATCTTAACATTAAGTACATTAGTTTTAAGAACAACATAAAGAAATGAAATGACCGCACAAAAACTTTAACTTAAGACATAACACGTTTATTTATAATTAAAATAATCATAGTTCAGCAATACCGCGTATATATACACACATATACATATGCTATTGTACGAGACACAGACGATAGAACGTATACAAGCTTTGCACGATAGAGCCAACTTTTATCCTAATCTCAGTCAAAAAACTGTTAAGTCAACCAGAGGAACCGTATAATATTAGATCAAATAACAACTGGGTTAAAACTGACAAGGAAAAGGCGAATACGTTTGCGGAGCACCTTGGTACAGTTTTTACCCCGTTTCCTGATTGTGACAAGGTTCACTCTGATCGAATACAAAGTTTGTTGAGTGTGCCGCGCCAGTGCGAAAACGTTACTAAGGTTTTCTCTCCGAACGAAGTCTTTGTATGTCTTCGTAATATGCCGTCGCGTAAGGCTCCTGGCTTGGATAAAATTACCGGAGAAATAATATCACGGTTGCCGAAGAGAGCGGCTATCCTTCTTTGCTATATCTTTAATGCAATTCTAAGGATGCGATATTTTCCTAAGATGTGGAAGAAGTCGGTGATAGTCATGGTGCATAAAACTGGAAAACCGCGGACTGAGAATACCGGCCCATTAGCTTACTCTCCTCGTTATCGAAGGTTTTGGAGAAGTTAATCTTAAATCGAATCGCTACAATTATAGAGAGCCGAGACGTATTACCGAATCACCAATTTGGCTTTCGTACGGAGCACTCTACGATCCAGCAGTGTCACCGATTAGTTGATGCAATTTCGCTAACTCTGGAGAATCGCGAAGTTTGTTCCGCGGTATTTCTTGATGTCACGCAGGCATTTGATAAGGTCCGGCATCCGGGATTACTATATAAGATGCGGCAAATTCTCGATGAGGATATTTATCAGCTTCTAAAATCGTACTTGACTGAACGTTCGTTTGTTGTTAGAATAAATGGCTCGTTTTCAGAAGAACATTCAATCAGATCATCGGTACCGCAAGGCAGCTTGCTAGGTCCTGTTTTGTATTCCGTCTATACTGCGGATGTACCAACTTCGAATTTAACGTTGCTGGCTACGTTCGCCGACGATATAGCGATACTGGCGTCTAATATGAATGTTATGCATGCAAACGCTGCGGTTCGGAATCATCTGAATCGACTAGAAAAATGGGCAAGTCTTTGGCGCATATCATTCAATTCAACTAAATGTCGACACATCCTGTTCACCAACAGACGTGTTAGATGTCCAACCTTGACATTTGATAGTTCATTAATTCCACAAGTCGAGTCCGTGCGTTATCTCGGCGTGCATATGGATAAGCGATTAACGTGGCGTGATTATGTGGAATACACAAGAAGATCTGTGATAATAAGGGCTAAACAGCTCCGGCCGTTGCTAGGACGCAAATCAATTCTCAACCTAGCCGTAAAGCGGAATGTTTACTTATCGGTCATCGCTCCAATTTGGAGATATGGATTAGAATTGTATGGAACAGCAAGTCGAAGTAATTTCCACCGAGTACAGCAACAGCAGTCCAAAATCCTACCTACAATAGCATCTGCACCGTACTTTGTATCGAACGACATATTACATGACAATTTGAACGTTTCATACGTGAAGGATGTTTATACGGAACAATATAGAAGATTCTTCGGAAAGCTCCAGTTCCATTCGAATCCACTGGTACACCGAATGTTTACTAGAGATTTTCCAGTCAGAACCAACAGTCGGCTAAAACGAAGAAAGTGGTGCCGCGATGAAAACGAAGAAAGTGGTGCCGCGATGCACTTCCAATTACCTAAGTGGCTACATTGTTCTCAGGGACGCTACGTGTAATGGTTAAACTCTGCGAGAAATAAATTATATAATAATAATAATAATAATAATAATAATAATAATAATAATAAAAAAAT